>JANHGB010045835.1:12822-71014 GCA_026283785.1 Coracopsis vasa | reverse complement strand
TTGGGTGACATGGTTTAATGTGAGGTGTCCCTGCCCATGGCAGGGGGGTTGGAACTTGATGATCTTAAGGTCCTTTCTAACCCTTACTATTCTATGATTCTATGTGGCTGGTTTGAAGACTCCTGGGTTCTCTTCACGGCTTCATTTGTAGTTAGATTTGGGCAGGTCATTGATACCTATTACTCCATTTGCCCAGTTGTTATATGGTTATAATATTTTACTTGCCGGGTTTATGGGGCACAGGTAGACTTCGTTTTAAGAAATTGTATAAGACTGGAGCTCTAGAAGGCTTTTTATCTGAAATATCCAAATGTGTGTATCTGTGACCTACACTTTTGTCTGTATTCCTGTAAAGTTTGTTCTCACTTGGCTTTGAAGGACATTAAGACATGCTGGTAGTCCTTTTTCTTCAAGGTATGGTAAATCTGGCAGTTTAATGCTCATACAAATGGAGGATGCTAGAACTTTCTTTGGGAAAGGAGTCACTACAGAAAATGGGATCAGCAGAATATTAGAAGCATTTTTAGAAAACACTGTCACTGGAAATAGGATTGCTCTATTTCTTCTCGCTACAGGTACACAGGAGCTTTATATGGCAGAATAATAGGTTTGATCCTTGTTTCCATTTTTGGTGTTCAAACGAATGAATATGGAGCATGGATTGATCCAGGTCTCTTTGCTGCCATTGGAGCTGCCTCCTTTTTCAGTGGTGTGTCAAGACTAACCATCTCCCTCACTGTGATAATGGTGAGTATGTTTTCAGGTATTTTTGTGGCCAAGGTTGAATTGAGCTTTCGCTGCCGCAGCTGAATGAACCACAGGTGTCCCGTGCACGTTGAACCACAAAGAAATAAATTGTTGGCCTGGCTATTTCTAGCTTGTCTGAAGAGGGTTTTTTTTTCTGGGATCATCTATTTGGGAAGTGTCAGTTTGGAAATAACACTTTGAGAAATCTAACTATTTTTTTTCCTATTTTATTTCTTTTTTTCAATTTTTGGGGGTTATAGAAATGGTAATGGCATCAGTGATTTACAAACAAGATAACAGAATATACTGTCTTTCATTTCTTGGATTACAAAAAATGTGAATTGACTTCTCTGGTGGGTGAGGGCCTGGTGCAAGGCACCTTTTTATGTTGGGGCTGAATATGGCCTTCTGGATGGAGTAAGTGAAGGATTTGCAGTAGTATAGGCAAGCGATGCAAAGGGAAGCCTCCCAGGTTTCTCTGGTAAGTTTATGCCTTATAGACTTCAAAATTTTGAGATTTACAGATTTACTTGGAACACATTTCATGTTTCTGTTTCCTGCCCCGCTCCTCCCCCCCTTTTATAACAGAACATTTTGAGTCAGCACTACAATGCTTTCCAGGCAAACCTCTGAAAGCTAAAGGATTTGCAAATAGTACTCATAATTAGACAGGATGTTCTTTGCTCTCCCCAGTTGCAACACCTGGGAACAGTGGGTTGTAAGGCGCAGCTGGAATTCAGCTTAGTCAACAGAGAAATGATGTTGAGGTCACAAGGGGGAAGCTTTCACCCGTCCATGGCAGGACATTCAAGACCTGTGAGTGTTACTGTGTGTGGACATTACACCCATGACTACACCCAGTCTTAGCTGCCCAGCTGATTTTGCCCAAAAGAATCTCATTAGAATCTTTGCAGATGTCAGAATTCACCCAGAGCGACCAAGCCAGGATTTTCCCTCCTGGTAGGCTGTGGCACAGTGTTTGATAAGTAGCTGTTTAGGGGCACTTGCTCTGAATTGAGTTTTAGTAATACATTGTGTAAATTGTGTAAGAAGCATTTTTCTGATGTTTTAGCTTGAAAGGTGTTGTATGTGTAGGAAAACTTCTCTATTGTGAAATAATAATCAGATTGATTATGGGAACACTTCTCTTTCAGTTTCCTTTTGGAACTTTAGCACTTATTCATCTATTAAGTATGAATGCACTCATATTTTTGCTTCTATTATTGGTTATGCATCTTTTGGAAGTTACTGTATGATTTGTTGGCCAGCTACTAAGCCTGTAAGACTGGAACGGGGGAAAGTTGGTGCCTGAACACTAGGTATAAGTTTTTTGAGAGCCCCAATTACCACTAAAATGTAATGTTCTTTTCCAAAGTAAGCCTGAATTTTCTTGCAGTGTCTCAATACATTTTAAGTATCATTTGTAAACCATTACTTTATGGTCTTGCTGCAGATAAAAAGTCCTTAGTGGCAAAAGCAGATGATTGACATCTTCCTTAGCTTTGCACTCATGAGGCTGTCCTTCGTTGCAGGGAAGTGTGAGGTGATTATGTGCCAGAACACTTGCTGGTCTTGGATGACAGAACTATGTTTCATTCGGCTCCAGTAAAGAGAAAAAGCCTACATTTTATCTGCTTCAATTTCTCCCTACCTTCCCCATTACCTGCACTTGTCCTTTTCTTCCAAGCGCCTCCGTGAGCATGCATGTACAGCATACACAAAACAATAGCTGGAAACTGTTAAGAGAACTGTAGGAAACTCAGTTGAAAAGGCACTAGAAAAATGATGAGGATTGCATTGCAATGTGTTCTGAATTCCCCTAGGTGTCATGTTATTACTCTTCTGCGCCTCTTTCTGCAGAGGCAGCCTGTGTTTCAATTCATGTTCCTCCAAAATAAATAGCTGCATTGCTTGAGGAAATATTAATTTTTGAGGAGAAAAAAGGTCTTGGACATGACAATGCAAACACATAATTAAAAGGTTGTGCCCTCAAACCATAAAATGCACATATTTTTCCTATATTGTCTGATGGGTTCAAAAAAGAATTGTTTGCTTTGGCTTTTCACACAGCCTTCCATTTGGAAATAGTTATGAATGTGGGACTTGTAGTGAACAGGTTTGTAAGATGCTTTCCTTTTTTCTCATGGCAGACCCCACAGGCATCTGCCCACCTTTTCTGTTTTGGCTGCCTCTTTCTACCCCCCATGCTGACACTCGACCCCAATCCTCAGCTCTTTGTGGCAAACAGTAGATATGGTGATATTTTCCTTGGCAAGAACAAGGACCAGCCTTATGACTTGCCTTCCTGTGTCATGTGTCCTGAGCTTGCTGGCCTCGGGGTTGCTGCTCCAGATGTGGGAAGAGGTGTGTTTTGTCTCTGGGTCTGTCTGTATTTTTATCCTTCCTTTTGTATTTTTACCTCTCAATAACACTGCCTTGCAAGGGTTAAAGAGGAAAGGTGGCACCGGGCTAGCCTAGGATTACTGTTCTTGTCCAGTATTGGTGATGCCTCTGTGTGCAAACTGGAAGAAACTTCATATATACTTATTTGGACCATTTGTCCCCAGAGTTGTCTGTTTTTCTTTCATATGTGACAGAAAATAGCCCTGAGTCTCCCTCCTTTCTTGCTTCCTCTATTCAAACAGAATTAAAGCAGTTTATAGGCCTAATTAATTTCTCCAAGAAATCTCTTCTGATGGATATGGGGAATGCAATTAATTCTGAAAAGGTTAAGACTTAAACCCCTCCTCTGAGTGTGAAACACTGAAACATCAGGCTTTTGACAGATGCAGACTGAAGGAGAAAACAGAATATTCCTCAGGATTTGGAAGGGGCAAGGCAATGTCGTTATATAAACCAAATGGAAATGTCTGTAGAGGATTAAATAGCCTAAGGTCTGTCCTTCAGTCTCTTGCTAATGACGGGTGTGGCTGCTGTGAATGAGTGGCTTGTGCTAATGGGCATGATGTTGGTACTGAAAGAAAATGACCATATGATGGTGGTTCAGAGCGTTATGAAAAGTTGCTTGTTGATGTCTGTCCAAGTCTGCAATGCAGCAGAAATAACAAGCTGTATGTAAAATCATCTGGTTCATAAGGCAGTATTGAAGGCTCAGAGATCAGGACTGTGCGTTCTGCTCTCTGATGCCTACATCAAGACAGGCACACTGTCAGAGCACTGTATGTAATAAACTACACTGCTCTATGTGACCACTGTCCTATAGTTAGGAAATTTGGTGTATTTGTTATACACATTCCGTTAAGAAATGAAAACGAACATTTATTTTTTGCATAGTTGTAATGTATACTTCTGACATGCTTCACAGCAGAGTTGGGAGTCATCTGAATAAATGCAATAAACTAACTGTATCGATAGGTAGTAACAGTGAAACCCCAATCTCTCTCCTCTTTCTGTGTTTGTTCAGTACTTCTAATTTAGGCAAAATGTGCTTACCTCAAATTGTAGGCAGGATGTATTGTTGCGAATTCTATGGCTGCCCTTCTCACTTCCTCATTCATTAAGAAGTTTAAGTAGAGTATTGGCTGTGGACACTTACTGTACGTATGGCAGACATCTTGTTTTACAGATGTGATGTGAGAATACAGCACAGAAAACAGTCCAATCTGACTAACTAAAGGGAAGTTACAAAAAGAGCAGAATGGTGACATATGAAGTTAGGAAAATAAGCACAAGACTTCTAGAGTACATGTAAAATCTGCTGGGTATCCAGTGCAAGTTTTCCACAAGAGAGCTGTGTTGCTCAGTGGTTGTAGGATGCAAGATGCTGCATTTCCAAACCATTTGCAGTAATGATGATGCAAGCAGCAAGGGTGGTTTTGAAAATGCTAAATCAAATATAAATTCTGAATCTTTCCTTGTTGAGTGGAGGTGTCAGATAATATTGCATAGCTGGTGCTTGAAGACCAAACAGTGGAAACAATCCTGGCTGCTCATGGCATTGCTTGTCTGTGTTGCTGCTAAAGAGACCATCAGGGGGCCAGGAATTCTCATAGATTTAAATCAAATTTCTCCCGAGTGAGGCTTTATCTAATGGGTGGCAGTTCTGTTCTACAGGCAAAGTTGGGTAAACCACATTAACTGGACAACAATTTGTTATTCATTGGGCATGGATTAAATGTAAATGTTAATGGGTGTAACTTCTATGATTTCTTTTTGTTTAATGGATGCAAGTAAGTCTTGTACAGCTGTGCCTTTCAACATGCTGGGTGTAGTTGGATAGTATTATTTTCCACTTCAGCTTCCTCTGCTGTGGTGTTGGAAAGCCATGGACTGGAGGCCAGGAGACATATTTGGGTCTTGGTTGGTACCTGTTTATACCTTTAAGCATTACTGTGAATTTCCTTGCTCACCTCTGCAAAATATTATTATTGTACTCTTTTGAGTGATTTTAGGGGGCATATAATTAACTTCTGTGCTGCTTTTTATTTGTTTTTGTTTTTTCCAAGATCCTTAAAGTTTGGAAGCAGAGAGTGTTTTAATAGAAATGCTCAGTTGCCATTGAACTGCTTTTCCTGTGATGTTTGCACATCTGTGAGAACATGAATAACCTTTGCTCAGTTTTCAGTTCCAGCCTGCCTGCTGCCTCCCGTTACCTGTCACTGGTTTACTTGGCCGCTTGCAGGGCAAGGTGTCCCTGAGAAGGGAGGAAGGATGGCTCTGGTGGTTCATGTGCTCCTCCTCATGTGAAACAGCAGTGTCCATTTGCCTTGGGCAGCCTTCACCTCCACTGGGTGGACTTTTTTGCTTTTCCCTCTTCCCTTCTGCTCCTTGAGCAGGACCATAAGGACAGAAGCAGCTCATGGTGTGAAATGGTTGTGGTGCTTGGCCATTCTCTAGGGGTTGTCTCCCTCTGTTTTATGAGTGCCCAGGACTGTTGTGTAGGCAAGGATGACAGCCTGCAAAAGGAGGGTGTTATTCAAGGAAGTGCTCCTGCAGAGCTGGCAGGACTTAGAAGTGCAAAGGGTCTTCAGTGCAGCCTGTGCCTTATGTGGGACTTGTTTGTGTACTTGCAGTCTTCTTGGATCTTGCTCTAGTAAAAGAAGGCAACAATAAAAATACCCTTTAAGCAGCTGACTTTAGAACACAACTGAAGTGCGGGTGCCTTTCTGTAAGGCATAGTTTACACCTAGGTTGCTTTGCTTTTTTTGCTAGGTTACTAAATGGACAAAATGAGCACTTGCACAAAACTGGGCTTGTGTACTGGTGCCTTTCTGTTCTTCCCGAATGGAATAGCAGCTGGCAGCACAGCAACAGGGCTCAAGAGCTGTGGCACTGTTCTGCTGTGTGCTTAAGAACATGGAGGCTGTTGGATTTTGGTTCATGACAGCTCTTCAGGGCAGGTCTTACAGCATAAGGAAGCAGGGTACTTTGCAAGACTCCAAGTAAATGATTTAATCTGTCCTTCTGCTCTTAAAAGAAAACAGTCTTGGTTTTTGGCACATAAAATGTGGTGCAACATCTGATTATTTTAAAAGAAGGAAGTTTCCTTCCAAACTCATAATGCCATCCAAAGTGTGATCCTTTCCTGGATAAGGATCATAGTTTGCTGACTTGTGAGGGGAAAACATCTCTGAGTGCTGAGTATGCTTTTGGTGTACCAGCAAGCAGGAGAACAGGCTGATTTGAAATACACAATTTTCTGTTTACATAAACAATCTTATGGTCAAATAAGATCAGTATGGTCTTGTGGTCAATACAGCAAAATGCTCTTCATTGCCTAGCTTTGGGGTGGGAGTGACAAAAGCATGGAAATCCGCAGCAGCTTGTTTTTTCAGCACCACCCTAGTTAGAATGGTTTCAAAAAGTTCCCTTCTACTCTATTTTTGACTGAAAATGAGGCCTCCAGATTTGGTTTTACAATATCCTTGGACATTTCATTGAAAACCTGAACATCTGAAAAACTAAAATAAAGCAAAAAATATTTAAAATGTCTTGCTATAAGCTTTGTTGTTTCATGTTAGCATTTTTCTGTAAGGAATGAAATATTTCTCATGAAACACCAGAGACTTTCTTTGTATGTTTGAGGAAGGAGAGGGCAATACACGGTGCATTGTGGGAGACGTAGTTTAATTTGAGAGGCCAAACTGAATCAATCCAAGCTTAAAATTCTCTAGAGATGTCAAAATAGCATTCCAAATGGAAGCTTTCTGGGTTTTAACCTGAAAAAAGTTACTGCTGTACAGGGATGATAAACAATTTGTCAAGTCACTGGGACATTCCATAAAAAATATATGCTTGTAGGGAAAACCAAAAGAAATCCCTTTTTCCTTCTGGATGGTAGCCTTGTGAACCCAGCCCAAGAAAGTCAGAGCAAGTCTCCTCTGATTCATTCATTCATCATCTGTAAAGAAGAGCTGCAACAATGGGACAGTTGGTTAGTCTGTAGGTAATTCACAAATCAGAAGAGAATCCAGCTTTATCTCTAATGTAGCTGTTTCAGCTTTGGCATCAGGGTTTTATCAGTAAAACAAACAGACATGACTGAATTGTACATGGATTCAATTGGCATTGAACTTTCAGAAAGTTCAGTTGTGCATCTGAAATATTGAAATTGAGACTGCATCTCTGTTTTAAATACACACATTGGAAATGAAGTTGTAATGTGAGAAGATAACATTTTTATACAGTCATTTTTCTGGCTCTAGCTTTCAGTAGCTTTAAAGGTATTTTATAAGTAAAACCATCTAGTGTATTACAGCATACTATTGTACGTTTGGGACATGTAATACAAACCTTAATGAAAGTTCATGAGAATTTAATGTGCAGAAGTTATTTTTAGTTCACAGTATCTTATCTGGTTTTAATTTTTTTTAATTACAAAATGCAATTGGGCTGTCTTACGTACTAATTCTTTGCCAAATTTAATTTGTTTCCAAATTAAAAACATTTTTTGGTTACATTGTCATGAAAAGCATTAGAAGCCATTAAGTTGTGTTATATTTTTAACTTTAAATCCTTCACAATGTTGCCAACAGCATTTTTTTTTTCCCCTCCCAAATTTTGAGAAAATGATTTATCTCTGGGACAAAAGCTACCACAATAAGCCTATCTCTTTTGTCTCCAGCCTGAGGCGTTTATTATCATCTTGAATTAAAAACCCCATGTAACCGGGTGCTCTAATGAATGGGGGCTCAGGGCCAGGAATCCCTGTTTGATTATAGGACCCAGCTGAAACAGGAGCAAGTCATTACACAACCCAGCAGCTGCTGGACTGGACATGGGCTGTCAGTGGGAAGGAAGCTCTTTCTGTAGGTGCTGAGAGAGGCAAATCCCTGAGGAGGAGCACAATCTCCCCTCTGCTCAGGATGAGCAGAACAGCATGTTTTATTATTGCAGTTTCAATGTTTTCCATGGTTCTCTTGAAAGAGAATAAGACTGGGTCCAGGATGCACATGGTGGTGGTGGGAATGCTGGTGAAAGGTGTCGTGCTGTTGTGAGCGAGACTGAATGGAGACGGGCATGGAAGGAAAGCCACGAAAGCATGTGGGAAATATTAGCATTGCAGAAAAGAGGAGCATAAATGGTAGCCAATGGGTCCTTCCTAACGCTGGCTCTTGCCTCATTTTGAAATATGAAAGAGTAATGATGGAAAAATCTCCTTGGTGCCTGATGGCTGTGTCTCAGCAAGCTTGCAGAGCCAGACCTGAGCTGCTTTCCTGCATCTCTGAAGAAAACACCCCAAACACAACACCCCAAACTGGCAGTGATGCACAGGTGCTTGTCCATGGTGAGTTGTGCAGCAGTGGGTGACTTCTGCAGTTGCTGGTACACGTTGTGAAACATCAGTGCCTGGCTTTAGAAAAGACAAAGTTGCACAGCTATTGAGATAGCTGGAGTGGAGTTGTCTGGCGTTTCAGATCATATAGCATGAAGACCGGCCTCGGGTTACTCTGGTTATACTGCTTCCATCTCACACTGTTCCTCAGCCTGACCCTTGTTCAAAGAAAAGAAATTTATTTGGAAGGCTCAAGTTGTACTTTTCCCTTTCTCCTCCTTGTTTAGCAGAGTGTGTGCAGAGCCTGGGAGGGAACAGGCAAAGACAAGGCAAAGAGCAGACTGTAAAATTTAATACATCTTCACAGTGCACTTTGGCAGCACAGGCCTTTGAAGATCTGTGACTGTGCCTTCCTCTGACTTGTTCAAGATGGAAGCGTGTGAAAGGGACATTGGGCTCATAGAGGAAACATAGCCTGGTGTTCTGGAGGGAAAATTGTAAGGAGCACACAGCTGCCTGCTGGGAAAGCCATTCCTATGTAAGAAAATAACACAGCTGATGACAGGTCATATCAGCATCTGTCGTACTACGCTGCTATAGAGAAGATTTTGAGAGAAGATTTTGACCCTTGCTTTGAATGAGTATACATGTATGTGTTCTGGATCAGGCAGCACTCTTTTGTGCTGCTGATTAATAAGGCATGTACTATGGAGGCCTTACCAGAAAGGCAGGAAGGTGTATGTGCCCACTCAACAGTCAGGTTTAAATTCTTTTTTCCTTAAATGCTTAAACCCAGTTCAGTAGTTACTCCATCGGGGTTGCTCAATACTGAACCTAGCTTTGGTAAGGATTCTCTGCATGGCCACAGTCTTCATTTTAACTCTATAGGAGTGAATGCCATATGATTGATTTTCCACGTGATTTTGGTGGGGAAAGGAAACTCTTTTGCAGAAGCTGGGACGAATATGTAGTATTCAAGAATTTTCACATCATGTTTCCTTGAAAGAGGGCAGAGGAAACGCTTAATTATTTGGAAACTCATTTGGCAGGTTCTTTCCAGCGCTAGGCTATTCAGTACATCAGCCCGTCACACGTAAGTACTTCAGGGCTCATTCAATGTTTGCGATTACACCTGAGATGGTTAACAGAAGTTGTTTTGACAGGGCCTAATTTTCTATTACTAATCTGCCTCATTTTTTATTAATGAAGAGTTTAAACACTAGTCAAAACAGTTTCCCAAAATCTCCAAGCCTACAGTTATTCCTAACAGGGTAAGCCTTCACTCTGCTTACATGGCCTGTCAGGAGGAGCCAGGTGTGTTTAATGGTATACTTAACATTATTTCAGAACCTGATTGCAAGGGTTGTCACATTTTTACAGGGAAGGGTTAGATGCAGAGTAGTGTTGTACTGACCCTAGTCTTACTCAAATAAATCCCAAAATAATTGGAGTAACAATGCATAATTAGTAAACTTTAAATAGATGAAGTCCTGCTATTTTCTGTTGAATTTGTTCCAACTAGGGGAAGAGCACCCTGTGTTTTTTGGCAATAGCACGTCTGGAAAATGAAACAAGTGAAATCCTACTCTCTTGGAGAAGGGGCTTGTGAGCAGTATCAGAGCCTCAGGTTTTGTAACACGCTTCTTTAAGAATCTGGAAGCTCAGTGAAAGAACAAGCAAACCTATGCTCTTTTTGAGAACAACAAGCTTTTGTAAGTTTTCTGTTCTGAAATTTAAGGTCTAACCTCCTCCTAAAGTTAAAGGTGAAATGGGGTCTGCATCCCGTGGTGTAGAGCATTTATCAGCTTCCATAAACCCACTGTCCAGTGTAAAGTTATCTGTAGTCATGGGGCTCTTTCTTCTCCAGTCTTTTCTAGACCTCAGGAGCTGGGGCCGTGAGAGTCATAGCATTCTATAAATGTTTAGCACTGGTTTTAGCACTGCTTAAGTATGGCAGAGAGTCATTGCAGTTGTCTATCTTATTTAAAAAATACTCATGAGTAATTACTTAGAGAATTCTGCAAAAGTGTGGCTTAAAAAAGTGCCAGGTTGCTTAGCTGGGTTATTATACAGTACAGTATTTGTTTTGAAAAGATTTAATACGTGAGCCTGCTGAATGTTTAGGCGTATTCAGCAGTGCACTCAGACGATGCTGCTATTTTTATTAATAGAAGGATCACTTGACACAATGCGCACCAGTGTTACTGTCCTGAGACATGGATTTAGACGGCTTTGAAACCTCCTTTTGGGGTTTGGTGTCTGCTATGCTTGTGAGATAAAGAGATGGATTACCAGAAAATCACTGATAGATATCTTTCCAGGAGATCTTGGCAAGAGTTACAGCTATCACCTATACCGTTTCCGATATCACTTGCATCCATTGCCTCAACCTGTCAAAACAGGTGTATTTATAGGCCTGGAGGGACTGAAACAAGCAATCAAGCGTTTACATAGCATCTTCCATCCAAGTTCCCAAGAACTGAGTCTCAAGGTATTTTGATATGTTTCCAGGGATTACTTAGCTGTGCTGGGTATTTCTATGTTCTCTTTAGCAATCTCCTGCTGCTGTACTACATCTTGGAATTAGAAAAAATTGTTCTCTCTATTAGCAAGGAAATTGTCAACAAAATGCTGGTTAACTTCAGAGAAACTGGCACAAATATTTAAATCCACATCACAGAAAACTGGGACGAGATTTCACTGAACATTATGAATTAAGGTAAATGAAGAATCAGTGTGTGAGTGTGATTAATTAGAACTTCTTTGCTTAAAGAGAATAAGTACACGCCCTGTGCTGAGATATTTTTTCGTGCTCTGTCTTGGCAGTAATTAAACTTTAGGGTGTTAGAGGCTGCCTACTCCTTGTAATGGCCTGGAATAGTTAATGGGATTGAGCTCTGGAAGAGGAAGAATCCCACTAATTGTGCAGTCCTCCTGGCACTGGGGTTTGGCAGGACGTCCTCACAGTGAACCTACGCTGGGTGTGCCTCCCTTTGTAGAGTGTGATGCACAGCTTCGTGTGCCTGAGGCTGCAAGAAATAATCATTTTCAGCAGTGTAAGGGAACTTGAATGCATATTTTTTCAGGGCCAGCATTACAATCGTGTCTTTTTAGGAGATTTATGTTTACTGTGTTGCAGCATCCCACTTCTCCAAAAATTTCCAGCAGTGATGGTGATGAGTGATAAGGAGATACAGTAAAGGGAGTTTAGTTAATGGATGTAGTCCTAGGACAATAAAGGATTTCTTTAAAGGTGAAGTGCACAGGAAAGGAATATATTTTACTTAGTTTTAAAGAGAGAGATTAATGGAAGTTCAGAGAGGGAGTGTTCAGCTGGATCAATATGTGAAGGAGGTGCCTCTTTTGGCATGATCCCAGATGAAAATAGTGGACCATGATAAAGGCATTTCACTTCATAGTTTGTCAGGACATTATTAAGTGGGAAGTAAAGTGAGTCAAGTGTTCAATGCACAGGTTGATAAGGGCCAGCAGATCATAATCCAGAGATTAAGATAATGGAAAAGCAAATCTGCATTGTTATGAAATGGCTGTGACAATACGAATCACTAAATCCCGTAGACATTATTTCTACAAACTCCTATCCTCAAGAAAGCTGCATGAACAGCTCTTTTACTGCTGTGAATAGGGAATTGTTCTCTTCTTCCCTTCTTTACGTCAAGCAATCGGCTTGCAACCTTGCTGGCATTTGCTCCAAGAAAAAAGTGATCAAAAGCTTTCTGCTGGCTACAAGCCCCCCACCCTTTGGAAATGTTCTGTTGACTGTGAACAAGTTGTTTTTTCTTGGTGTCTTTAATCAATAGTAAGAAAAATTTCGAATGAGGGATGTTCTGCTTGTGAGAGAAATGAAAGGTGTTTTCCTGGGGGACTGTGTACTCTTCCACAAGATCTGGTGGCATGGAGACTAGGAAACTGCCCAGAGCTGGTGTTTCATGCTAGCTGCATCCTCAACTCCAAAAACTATTGGATTTGGCTGATAGTACCAAGACTTCATCTCCCTTCCAATCCACTCCTTTTTAAACTCTCAGGCATATTGTCTTGTAACTTTGCTCATCAGCTGCTTGTTTTTCCCCAAATGTTTTCCCAAAGTTTGCTTCTACCAAGGAGGATGATCTTTATGTCACGGGAAGGAAGGAGATTTTGTCTTTTGTTTGTTCAGTTTGCCAGGCAGCTCTTCTGTTTGAGAAAATTTTGAAAAATGAATTAGACTACAAAATAAATAAATATCTTTATTTTTCTTTTTGATAGGCCCTCTCTTCTGCATTTGTCACTGTGGGCTGCAAGAGCAAGAGTGCTCTCTTGCTAAATGGGTTTTCAGTGGAATATAGAGAATCCATTTGCACTATGTAGCTGACTTATGGTGTCTTCTTTTACATTATGGGCAATATCAAGGGTTCAGGGAACATTCACTGTATCAGCAGCCTTGTGTCTAATGAGGCCGCTTGGACTCTATTCCCTGAGCTGGAGTAAAACCTTTGAAACACGTTAACCACAGTTTGATTGAAAAGTGGGGGAGGGTTTTTAACAGTGAGCTTTAAGTAAACTGCATGTTTTTGAATTTCCTGGGCAGCTGCCTTTCTCCCTTTGATGTACTGTGCCTGGTGATGCTGTTAACGAAATGCATAATTATGTGTTATATAATAAACCAGGGCTAACATGAAGGTGCCTAATAGATTGTAATGATGTGGAGGCCTGAGAAACTCAGGACCATGGGGGTTGTTGAAAAGTGCGTCTGGTAACAAAGAAGATATTTAAAGAGGTTTGAATAACTGTGCTAATAAATTAATTGCGGTCTCTGTGTGTGTAAACGGCGTTTTTCAAGGTTCTGTATATAGAGAGAATATTGAATAAAAAATATAGGTGCAATTTACTAGGCTGCTGATGTATGAAGTGTCAGCGCCGAGTGCTTCCAGCGCCTATTAGCGCTGCTGGCTTTGCATAGATGGGTGCCCTAGGCAAAGACATTTTTGGCACAGCCTGCTGTGCCCGTAGGATCAAAAGGGGAAAAAAAAATAATCTGGCAATATGCACAGAAAGTAAATTGCATCCTAAAGAGCAGCCCCTAAAATGTAGGCTTGGAACGAATATCAATAAATGAAACATCACGTTTAATGGCTGAAGAGCTGTAGGCATTTGGTGGCTGCCCCCAACTTCCTCTCTTCCTTTCTCTGTTTTTGTCACCTTTATTTTATCTCTTCCTCTGCAATACTGTGTATAATTTGTTCCTTTCTTGGATTCTTTAGGAACTGGTTTGAACAGATGGGTGTTTTTAAAGGAGAGGCTGCATAACCTTCCAGCCCTGGACCACATGGGTATCCGAATGGTGCTGGGCTATGACTGCGCTTGCTTGGCTGCTGTTCTGGGCTTACAAGGGCCCGTCTGCTGAGAGAATTAGTATGCGGGGAGCTCCGGCGTGAATTTACAGCCTGCTAGTTACTTGGCATTAATTCCCTGGATGGATGCTTCTAGTACCTACTAAGAGTGCTTTTGTACAGGTTAGCTTTAAGAGTGCTTTCTTGTGAGTTAGGCGGGCTCCTTTTCAAAGGTGGAGTATGTTGTTTTTCACTTCCCAAGCACCAAGGGTATCCAAACAGGCAGTTAGTGCAGAGTAGCTAATATGCAGTAAATTCACACCCAAGCTCACCGAGCACTAACTTCCTTGTGCAGCTGAATCCCCAGGCTCTGCACTTTGTCTCTCTCAGCAGGGAGCAGATGGCCCTTCTCTAAACAGGGAATACTAATATACCCTGATGAAGACCACATATACATGTGTCAGTTTGTGTGTGTCCATATGTTTGTATAAGATGACTTGAATATGTCACAGTTCTTGGATTAAGTTGTGCTTCCTAGGTTTTTATCAAGATATCCTAATGAGAACTTTGCTGCTGCTTTGCCATCATCCTTCTCATTAATGGACTTGGGTTTTAGCAGCAAGTTTTTGTTAATTCTTCCTTTTTCTTTGGCAGCAAGAGTGGCATACATTTTCTTACATGGGTGACTGCATCTTAGTGTTTGAATCTCTCTTTGCTGAGAGATTGCCTTTCCCAGCATTTCTTATTTGATCTCTGGAGTTTCTTCTTGTATTTCATATGCTTTTATAGCTAATAAATGTTCTTCCTAAACCTGAGAACCCCCAATAAGAAGGAAATAAGGTTTTCTCTTGTTTTCTAAACACTTGGATGTGAATTCAAGACAATTTTTAGATAAAACTTTTGCTTTAGCTTGGGCTTCAGAAATAGCTTGATCTATAATTAGTGTACAGGTTCACCCTATCTTGGAATCACAGAATCACAGAATGGTTTGCAATGGAAGGGACCTTAAAGATAATCTAGTTCCACCCCCCTTGCCATGGGCAGGACACCTTCCACTATACCAGGTTGCTCAAAGGCCTATTCTACCTGGCCTTGAACACTGCCAGGGATGGGGCAGCTACACTTGGAGGCCACATAATGGGTTAAATATTATGTGAAGTTTTCTTGATATAAAAATATGTATGTATTTTTTAATATCTAAAAACATAATTTATAAAAGTATAAATTATTTTATCTGATTTTCATGCTCATGCTTCAAATATATCATTGCTTTCTAAGTCATCTGCAGATTTTCTTTGTTTTTTCCTCTCGTATTGCCTGTTTCCAAGAAAAATTTCATGTCACAAAAATTGCTTCTCCTGTTTCCATCTGCAGTGAGAGTTCAGGACAGCTCTATCAGCTCTATTTCAGCCAAAGTTTAAATTCACTTACGTACAAAAGATATTGCTCAAAATGCTTTTAACATGTCTTTCCTTAATGACCTCAGCCATAGTAGCCTGCCAAAGATAAGCAGCATTTCTGCTCGGCAGGAGTTAACTCTTGGAGGCAGTGAAGTCCAATGTGAACCCAGAGACACTTGCTCCAAGTTTTCAGTGTGCTGCTGTAAAAAGGAGCAATCTTACTCCCCACAAGATCCCAGCACTCAGGAGGGCTGCAGGGCTGGAGAAAATCAGCACAAGCCTCAGAGTTTCTCAGCAGGAGATGTAAAATGCTGCTGAATGTTTGCCACAATAAAGGATGAGAGCCTGGGCCAGGCCATCTTGACTGTTCCCATTAGAGAACAGGAGGGTAGGAGGAAGGGATAAAATGGGATGAAAAACAAGGATGGAAGCCTGGAAAGCCAGGCTTTGGTTCTTGCTGTTCTGGAGATATTCTGTATAGGTTAAAGCAATCACTTGAGAGTGTTTTTCAGAGTTTGAGTCTCAAGAGTTTTTAAATTTAGCATGCTTTTATAGCTTTTTATAGTGTTTTAATATTAATTTTTAATGCTGATTTTATTCCAGAAGAGTTCCCCATAGCCAGATACTTTAAAAAAACCTTAAAAGGAATCCACAATAAAGGAGTCTCCATCTGTGTGAATGAGTTGCAGCAGATATGATGAAGCAATTCTTAAAATCCCACAGTTACTCTTTTCCTTTCAACTGGCATGTTCCTGGTGTTTTAAAATAAAACAGTTGAATCCTAGGTTTAAAGGGACATTCAAAGAATGCTGTGGTGTTATTAAAAATCCCTGGTTATGTCCAGACAGAAAGGACAGTTGCATGACCCTGTCATACATGGCTGACCTTGCCATATGAGTCCCTTGTTGGGATATATTGTAAATCATCCTGGATGTTATCTTTCCAAACCCAGAACACAGACAGAAGGAGGGTGAAAGTATGAGCGGGATAAATTTGCTACAGCTTATCGGACAGAAAGTGTTTATTGGCATTTTTTGAATGTAGATTCTTGGAGTACTTAACAATCTCTAGCTAATGAGGTCTTTTAAATGGCAATGTGCTGCAATTCACTTTGAATTGGAGAGAAGTTTCTGGGCAAAAGCCTCTTAGTGTTATGAAGAAAGTTTGCTTATTTAATCCCAGGATAATATCCCTTTTTAATAGGATGTACTGGTAGTGAAAATAGTGAGGGTTGAAAGGTGATAGCAGTTTTTACTAAAACTTCTTGTTAAGGTAGCATGAAGAGAGTATTTCCATGCATTCATTTTCACTTTAAAAAATATTTTACATTATTGTGAGTTGAGCATAAACAGTATTAAGTGCATTCACATTACTCCTTTGTGTACAAGGATTCGCTCAGAATCCTTTATTCAAAGGCAGTTCTATTGATATGCTTTGTTAAGTAAGTTGCTGCAGCCACAGTCATTAGACATTTGTAGTAGTAAGTCAAGTGAACTCAGTCTACCTTTGTGCAGCATTGAGCTGATAGTACTGTTATGGTGGCAGTGTCCAACCATGGAGGCAAAACCAAATAGCTAAAGGTGGATAAAGTATTAAACCATGCTATATTCTTTGCCACTCATCTCACTGTACCCTCACTACATAGGGATAAAGTGCAAGTGTACTTAGGAAAGGTGGTTTAGGTGAGATACCATAATTTGTGCATATGTTTCTCTACAAGCAGTGTTGCAGGGCCACATTCATTGATTTGTGATCATGCGGGCAGGAATGCCTGCACCATGCCTTGTACTACTGCTGAGTGTTGTTCAGCATGGTAGCTGTGTGATGTTCCTGCTGCTTGATCTCCAGAGCCAGACTTCTGCTGAAAGCTTCTTGTTCCCTTTTCTGGCATCCTTCAAGACAATGTTTGTACAAGGAGCTTGTTCTGTCAGGAAGCAGCAGTATGGGAAAGCAATTTTGTATCTCCTGAGCTCAGCAAGAAAGAAGAAAATATTTGGATCTGTTTGGATTTTTTAATATTTGTCACAATGCCAAGCTATTTGAAGCAATCTGGCTACTCCATCTCTACTTATCTGATACTTCAAAATTATCACAGGCCACCTGAAATATGGGAGTCAGATGTGAGTTTCAATGTAAGTGCAGCGCTTCAAGCTGATAGGAACGGGAGGGGGAGCTGTCACTGCATCAGCCAAGCCCCTCTAGTGGAAGTGTTGATTGATTACTTTACCCCTGGGAAAGGAGAGGGAGCGCCCTTCCACTTTTAGCAGGGTGAATTGCTTCCCATTTCGTCGTGAAAGAAGTAGGTAGTCCTGTGCAACCGTTGTTATCATCTCCAGATATATGAAAAATGGAAAGTCCTTTGTTCTGTTTTCTCCTTAGGTAGAGATCACAAATGATGTCCAGTCGTTGCTACTGATAATGCTGGCTGTCATGGTGGCCAAGATGGTTGGTGATTTGTTCAACGCATCCCTGTACAGCTCTCTCCTAAAGCTGAAGTGCATTCCCTACTTGGATGTGGAACCTTTTGTTCATCACAGGAGAAAATGGTGAGGTCTCTTATGCTGCTGATCTGTAAGTTTCCTGTGTCATGTTCTGCACAGAGACTCTGTGGTTTCTCTGAGAACTGGACTTTGGAGGGTTGGAGGAAGGAGGCCCTGATCCTGAACAATGTCACCACAGTGTGATGTGCTGTACAAATACAACAAAAGAGACTTCCTTTCTCTTCAAGAATATGGTAGGATCTGAATTACCAACATTACCAGAGCCTTGAGAGCAGTAAGTGCTCTGTAATGCCCAGCTGGGTGCTGTTTATTAGTAGCACAGTTGGTCCAATGGAGAATCTAGGAGAGGCTTGCACAGTTATGACTCTGCTCTGTTGCATCTGCTCACAAGAAATACAGTAACAACAGCAGAGTGTGTAGAGTCCCTGTTGGTGAAGTCTGCCTTACAAGATTTCTGGATGACTAGTCTGGGTTTGCTGTGTGTTTAGTATTGTAAGATGTACATTTTCAGACAGCGATTCCTACCGTCCAATGGTAGCAATCTAAGGCACATAGGGTATCTTCTGGAAGTACCTCCACTGACTATAAACTAAATGAATAGCTTGGGAAAAAAAATACAGCTTTTATTTTTTAACTTATATTAATCCAACCTGTCGTGTGTATCTTCTCGTGTGTGTCCAAAACCTGAGTCTGTTCATGGGCATTCATGAACAGTAATAAGAACCATTTCCTCTCTTAAATGTAGGTGCTGGGTCTACATTTATCTGTAGGTAATGAAAACTCTGTCTTCTACACAATAATTAGCAAAAATGCTGATTCTTAATGGTATTCTCTGGGAACGAACTAGGTAATGTGGTGAAGAAATAGAAGGAAAAATTAGTTTGGTTATTTACCATAGGAAGACATGTTGTTTTCCTCACGGCATATTTGGGTGGTAGATATCCACAGCCAAAGCTGCTTGCAGGACACTTTAGCTGTCATTTCTCCCAGTATTGAGGTCTACTGGACAACCTCTTAGTTTCAAGTGACCCTTTAGAAGAACAAAATATTGGCGACTCATTCTGTCCACACTTTATAACTTTCTTCAAATGTAGCCATATCTGAAAGTTTTTAGCAGGCATGTTGAATGCTAGGTATAATCTAACTGTACTTGACATGAGAGGAAAAAGAGCCAGCAATGTGGTAGGAGGAAATAAAAACAATCTATGACATTATGGATGACTTCTATATGTACCATGGCAGATAAAACAGAAGGGAAGAAGCCATAAAGTTTCCCATGGTATTCCAATTAGATGACAAGTCCATGAAAAGAATTATAGCTGCCTTCCTGGTTCAAAATAAGGTCCTATTCACTTGAAGGACAATTATATATATATTGATATATATATATAAAATTTCATTTCCCTCCCACTCCTTTCTCTTTCCTCTCCAGTAACATTAAGGAAAGTTCCTGGATAACTTGGTCATCAAATATACTGATACTCTAAAGCAAAATACATGGTGTCACAACTTGGTAAAGATTTTTATAGCTAGACAATTTACAGGCTGCCAAGGTTTAGTCTAAATCCTCTTAGACCTAGTCTGAATAGGCTGATACACATCTGAACTGGCTGATGTAGTTGCTAAGACACTCTGCATCATATCTGAAAAGTCTTGGCAGTCCGGTGAAGTCCTCAGTGGCTGGAAAAAGGGAAACTTCACACCAATTTATAAAAAGGATGAGAAGAAGGACCCCAGGAGCTACCAGCCAGTGACCCTCACCTTTGTGCCGGAAAGATCACGGAACAGATTGTGCTGGAAGCTATGTTGAGGCATTTGGAAGGCTTCAGCCTAACATGCAATCTTTGTAAGAATTCCAAAAACAAAGATCCTATTAATTTACCTAGCATGAAAATACACAGTTTGAGACAAGACAGTTAAAAAACCCCGAACAAGTAGTCTCTGTACATGTTTCTTTATCTCCGCTTTCTCATCACTTCTGAGCATCCTTGAAACTTGAGTCAGAATTCTGCAGAAGCGTGCCTGGCCATGACTTTTCTTTCCATGTATTTTCCCTGTGGACCAAGACTTCTCATTTGTTTTCTCTCTGACTGGTCCTGCAGCTACCAGGATGCTGTGGGAGCCTGCCTATCTGCTTCTCTAGTCTTTTTTTTACCTTGGAGTGACCACCCAGAGTATGCGAGGCTCTGCTGTTTTTAAGTTCCACTTATTTCTACACTTCTGGAGTATTTTTATCTTCAAGTGCTTACACCCAGATATCATTTTGCATAAGCTAACCTCTTTCTCTGGTTGTGTCAGCTTGGTTGAGGGTTTGCAACCACGGTGCTGCTCTGGGAAACCGTAGCTGACAGAGTTATGTGTATGGCAGGTTCTACATCCTCTTTGCTCAATGTTAATTGTTCTGTGAGATTACAAAATATATAAATTGTGCATTGCTGGATTCCTCAAATCATAACAGGGACAGGGGTCAGCTGTGTGGGAACTGGTAGCTAGCATGTGTTTATAAACAGGTGATGAATTGTATTTGTGTATGCAGAGTGAAAGATTTGGATAACTAATAGCTTGCTTAAACACCATAGAAATGCCACGTAAATTGGAATCCTTCTTCAACTGAAACTTGAAATTCCTTTGGAAAACAGTGTCTGCTTGGTAGCAGGGAGGAAAAAGGAGAAGCACAAGAGAATGCATGTCTTTATGTCCTCAGTACTCATATTGTTAGAGAGAAAATGCAGATCTTTCCTTCCATAGTTCTTCATCAGTGTTAAGGATGAGAAGACCTTCTGTATTTCATCATTTGTTGATTCCTTTTACAGGGATGGATAACATCCCCAGGCAGAAGATGTGTCAGACACTGAACTGAGAAGAGAAAATAGCCTTTGCAGGAACAACATGGGGGGTGGCATTAAGGTCCAGATCCACAAAACAATTTAACTCCTAGCTGATGTGGAAATCAGCGGGTACATTAAGAAAGAGTCTAATTTAGGTACATGCTCACCATGAAGACACCTCTATGAAGACACATGAAACTGGTGGAAGTGAGACCTAGATCCTCAGTGGTATTTCACTACCCAATTTTTATTTAGGCACTGGCATCTTTGGATGCCTTTGTTCCGATGGAGCAGAGCAGCTTAAAATTTGTTTTCTTAATATTCATTATTGGTTTGGAACCTCATTGATCACTCTGCCTGCTGTATTCCTTTGCCTGGGTGATAAAGCTCCAAACACAGCTCTATCTAGTACGGGGCTGCTACGGTGCGCTGTGATTTCCAGCTACATCACACACCACTGTAAACACCCCTCTTATAAAATCTGTTTCACTGGAACACTCAAAGCTGCTGGCTGCCAGGGAATGTTCTTTAATGAGGGTAAGGAGTACTTGAACACATCTATGACTTGGCAACCCTTCCTGCTTTTTATAAGCTACTATACACTTCAGAGAGAAAATATCTTAGAGGCTACTTTTTAATGGGACAAGTTTACTTAAGAGCTGAGTGGAGCTGGTGCCAGTAGTTCTGTTTTGTTCTAGCTTAATATTAGCCTTGTCAAAGTTCTTACAGTGTCTCCTGGGTGTTTCTGTATTGCATACCATATAAAGCTGTTTTGGGGAGCCAAGAATTTTGGCTGGAATATATATTATAGTGGTCTCATTATATTTTTTTTTAAAGTGTATCAGAGGTGGCCCTATATTAAAGATCCATGGAGCAAGGCTGAGTTTACGTTTTTTTCTGTTTCTCCCTTCTACGTTTGCCTAAGCCCACACCGCAGACACTGGATCCAGAACTTGAGCCAACCCAAGTCTGAGGGTTATTTGGGATCCAAGGTGCTGGTTTGGCCTGTTATAAAATTTTGTGTAATTAGCAAACTTTTTAGATGAGGATTTGGATTTTGAAAATCACCGGACACCGGGGAGAAAGGGAAGTGCTTTTGGTTGGGCCTAGACTAACAACTACTACGCTAAAAGATTTCCTACTCATCTTGCTGACACAAGTGTTCCTTCAAAGACAACTCACCCAGATGCGTGCGGTGCATCCCATCCCGCCTCTTTGAGAAGCCAGTGTGTTTCATGGCTGTTTGGCACTTTCATCCTGAGAGGCATCATTAGGGGGTGGACTTGGCAATGTTTTTGCATTAGAGGGCATCCAGCCCATCTTTTGTAGAGTGTTTGTGGTGGAAGCTGGATCCTGTTCTGGCTGCACAAAGGAAAAAGAGAGCTGCTATAACAAGGCCACACTTTGTCTGGGGAGAACCCTGGCTGCTACAGAAAAGATGGAGGGAAGGTGTTGAGATGTGGGTGAGATTTATTAAAATTGCATTTGAGCTTTAAGTTGCCTCTATGTCAGGCTTAAGCAAACATGGCAAAGAACCATTTTTAGTCCCTTTTTTTTGCCTATGCTGTACTGGGCTTTGGGTTTAGTGGGATCCCATTACCTAAGAAGCAACTGTACAAGCCGTAAATAGCAGTATTGACCCCCTGACAAAAATATTATATCAGAGCCAGAGGTTGCTCTATGTGCGTGGAAGCACAGCCTTGCCTTGGTTTCAACATGAGGTTGGTGGTGCAAATGTGGGATGGGTGAAAGGACTTACGGCTTCCTCCTGCCCCTGGACCAGCTCCCTGCAGATCACTGTGGGAAAGTCCAGCCTGTCTCCCTTTGGAATCCTTTTAACCTGGCAAAAGGCTGTTACTAGCTCGCTTCACTTGCTCCAAATTATCCAGAGCTGCTCCGACAAAAAAAAAGGTGAAGGCTTAGTGCACATGCCTCTGTGTGAAGAAGGTTGTCTTAATGTGAACATGAGTGGAAGGTGAACTTCCAGCTGAGCAGAGTTACTGCTGTATATTAACACCAATACTTACGTTACTGATGCATTTTTTTGCTCTGTGACAGGTGGTAATAAACAAGGCACTTAGATCTCCTGAAAACTACAAAGCTGACTATCTCTCTATAGGATTTTGGTAGAAAACAAGACTCAGTGAAACCGAGTGACCTACAAAAATGACCTATTGGGCCTTTTCAGGCTTAATCTTCAGTAGTCAGAGACAAGTTCTCTCAGATTTTTTTTAACCATTAAATTTCACCTAAAATTTCAAATTTAGCATGAAGTGATTTCAGTGTCCAAAGTTGAATAGTTTTTTTCTCTTAGGAAAAAAATCACATGCAAACAGTGTAATTGTATTAATATGAATATTCATTTGAGACAGGAAGAGGAAGGCTATGTGGAGGGAAGCAGGAGACTGAGGAGGAGTGACTGTTCAGGATTCTGTCCCATTTCCTTATATTGCTTTGGCCAAACTGATTTATTTTTCCATTCTCAGTTACAGAAGGGAAAACAGTGCCTATATACCTCATGTGGCTTTCAGCCTCTGTTGTCTTTGCCAAGTATTGTCAAGCTCTTAAACAAAGGGTATTATGTAAAGGCAAAACTCGTGAACTCTAGAGGATGATTTTTGACCTGCTCTGATTTTGACCATTTAATGAAGCTACTACCTAAAGGTACTACATGACTCAAAATGACTTTATTTAGATTGGTAAAGCCATATAAAGGTGCTCAAGATTCTGCTGCATTACTGTTTATTTTTAGAGCGGAGTCTGAACAAATAAAACAAATTACTCTTCCCATGCTACAATAAATACCAGCAGACATAACCCTTCCTTCAACCTAAAATAAACCTTTCCCACCCTTGGCCATCCCCTTTCCTAAAATGTCCAGGATAAGAGCTGGCGCTGTGCCCTCAAGGTTAGGAGCTGCAGGCTTACACAGAGCAATGGATGAGGAGCAAGTGTGGAGCTGGCTTAGAGGAGGGCTTGAGGAGATCTGGCCAGCAGCACCCTCCTTTGATAGAAAGGGCTGGAGACTGAGTAATAGCTCATTGCTGACCTACTGCACTTGGAAGTGTATTGGTGGTTACTGCAGCCCTCATAACCAAGTATATACAATAGAAGCACGAATACTGCAAAATATAATGACAAGGATAGTGAAGACGAGCCAACAATCTGTCTGATGGAAACCCTTGGAGGACCTTGTAAATACTTTAATGTTTACACAGGGCTTGTATATTTGCACAATTGCCTTTCCTTGAGCCCAAAATGTTTTACAGTGGAATGCTTTCAGGCACTAAGAAATTATATTTTCTGATATGTCTGAAAACTGCAGGCTCAGCTTCTCTATCGCTCTCCTTTTCTAATGAACAATTAAATCTGGATTTTCCCTTGCCCCCTGGATATGCAAAGTGTAAATGGCAAGTTCTACCAAGATTATATACTGATTGTGGTCACAGTGTGCTAAGAAGAAAACATTTTGAACTTAAACGTGAATTTTGTACTGTAAATTATCAGATAGATGCAGCTAAATGATCTGCTTTTATTATAATTCAGAAGTGGTGAGAAAAATTACTTTCCTGTACTGAGATTTTTAAGAGAAACAAACTTATAAGGAGTTTGAGAGATTGGTTTGGTGAGTTGGTCAGAACCTTAGGGACAAAGTCTGGCGTCATGAATAGGCAGATCAAATATAGTAAATTTTGAAGCAGCTATCCTGTTACTGTGGTTTATGTTACAAGCAAGGTCCCTGTTAAAGTATGAATAGGACTGTCATGGGGTTGGCAAACCAGCTGCAAGTACTGGGCATGCCATGACGACAGATGGGAACTTAATATAAGGTTCTGGTTCTTGCTGTAAGGTCCATCATGAATCACTGCAAGATCCATAGCAAGTGTAAGGCAGATCCCTTTGGCTCATGGAGAAGTCTTTCCACAGATGTTTTAGTTACTGCTGCAGCCTGCCTGATGTTGAGGGAGGGATAACAAATCCGCACTGACTTTTGTGTGTTTTCCATTTCTGGGGAGTCCCGTGAAACTGAAAGAAGTGACTTCTGCACACTTTCCGCAGAAGGAAAGGCGCTGAAGCAGCATCTGGAACTAATCACCTGTGTTTCACAGCTCACTGGTGGGCAGTGAGCGAGCCGCACTGGCTCCTACAAGCCCTTAGGTAAAACATGCACACAGCGACTTTTAGCTGCGGGGAAACTTGAAACAGCTTCTGCTGGCCTGGCAAGGAGGAGGCTGACTGCCTTTTGGCTCACCTGGGAGGACAAGCTGCCTGTACGGGTACCACTGCAGCCTTCAGATGTGGTAGCACGCAGGTGGAGTGTGCACATACACACACAGAGAAATCAAATCAAGCCATCGGATGGGGTATCCCACTAATTGGAAAGTCTGCTCTGGTGTCTGGCCACCACTTGGCAGATACTGACAGTTTCCACTTAAAGCCAGCCAACACCACCGGAAAGCCAGCTGTGCTGGCAGGGCGGCTGATCTCATGAAGATGACATGAACAACTGCTTGAACTTATTCAAGGAATAGTGGGTCTGACTTGAAACGGGCTGAAATCCCCTGTCCTTGCTGTATATGGGTGTTTGCTGCAGATGAGAACACAGTCATCCATTTATGTAAGAGTTATACCTCAGTGTTTCCGAGTTACACATAGGGATATCATCTTTATTCTGGTGCTGAGGGCTGCTTCTAAGGTCACCATAAGCAGAAATGGATTCTCTCTGCTGTTCACATGTGTCACTTTTTCTGTTCTGTGAGCGTTGCTACATCTTCATAAATATTAGCAGCTTCTCACAGTGGTTGCCATGCTGGAAAGAGTTATTTATTTACAAAGAGGAAACAGATGGCACAAAATACTTTAATGAATTTCAGCATGTTTGAGAAATGAAATGCACTTTTTTTTACCAGTTTTGCAAAGCCTTTAACTGCTATTTCACACAATCACAAGGGAGTTCTTCAGTACACTGAGTGTACACAGAGCCACACCAGAAGTAAGGCAAAAAAAAGAGGCATAGAATGGAGTAGTTTTATGAAAAGCCATAAAGCCATGAATAGAGTTTTATTAGCTGCTGCCATTCAATACATGGAGTTGTGACAGTAGGTGAGTGGGAGATGAAAGTGACAGCAGATGGAAAAAGCCTGAGGAAGCTGAATCCTGGTGTTTGGGATAAGGAAAGAGAAAGATAAAGCAAGTCAGACACACAAAATCTCTTCCCAGAATTTTGGGTACATATATTGACCATGTTTCAGTATAAGTACGCTGTCAGGTTCAGAGAGATCGCCACTCATTTTCTGGAAAAGCAGATAAATAATACCAGCATTTGTGATCTTATTTTTAACTGGGATGTAAGTAATGGGAATGCTGAATTGTGAGGGGTTAAATGCCTTTCCTTGTTGACTGTACAACTGGAAGGAGAACTACTTTTGCTTGAAATCCTGGTTATAAGTGTCAAAACTTCTATTTACTGCATTGGGAACAGGCTACACTCTGTATCTCCAGATACCCAACACTGTGTTTTAATAACCTGACTACATTATTCCAGAAAGTGCCTGATTCTTGGAGGGTCTGGACAATTTAAAATCTTTTTCATATTCTTCTCCCATCTTTATTACTTTAGTTTACTCTTTTTGTAGTCTGTTAGACCTAAATCTCTACCTCATTTTGACTAAGAGGTCATCTGACAATCTGTGTCTGATTATTAAAACATACACTGCTGTCACTGTCCATTCCCAAGCATTTTAAAGCCTGCATTTTTAATATACTAGTCGGTGCTTTCTTGGAGCAGGCAGAGTGGAAAAGCTAAGGTAGCTGGTACAGTACATGAGGGTGGAGGCCCTGAATGGAGCCTTTATGAAAACTGTCTCATAGGAGCTTTCCTCTCTTCTTTCCAGTTTGGATTAGTTTCTTTGGCATGTGTTTGCAAGAAACTCATCGTATCTTTGCATTCAAGCTGCAACAGCCAACTTAGTACGTTGTGAATTTCCCTTGGAAATTGCTCATCAGTGATCTATCCAGAGAATATGCATTTCCATGTTTGTTTGGTTATAAGCAAGTTCATGAGGTATTTATTTAGCCCTCAATTTACTTGCTTCTCTCGCTTTATTCCTGTGGAAGTTTGTTTGAAATGTTTCTTTGAATTTAAATAGCTTGTACTTGTGTCATTTTGAGAAATTACTTTCTTTGCCTCTCCTTGGTTATAATGGCAGGGCAGATGGATTTAGCACAAGCTTAACTCTTTCTGAAAAAAGAAAAGATTTCTGCAGGCTCAGATATTAATTTGGAGAAGGCAAGGACAGCTGATAAATTTAGTAGGTCTGGAATTCTTGCAGTGCATACATTGTGAATGAGTGCAGCAGCAAATCTGGTAGGAAGAGTAGAACTTACTCTCATAAGTGACACTTGTGCCTCAGCTATCGCATTCAGCTTGTCTTTCAAACAGATTTTACATTTTTGTTTGAACACAGTTGCTTCTTTTGCAAAACCTTTCTTTCTATAGGGTATGGCACAGCAGCCTCCCATAGCAGCACGTGTATTCTATCTTACTACTCTGATCAGCATTGAAGCTGTCAGGGACAAACTGATCTCTAAAGTAAGGACTCAGATTAAGGGATAGGCTGTGACAAGAGAAGGTGGTATGGATGATATCTTGGGTTGTAGGGAAGGAGGAGAAATCTCAAGAAGACTTCATCCTACCTTTTCCTTCCTCGGGTTTTTATTTCTTGGCACTGTCTGACATTTCACCTTCCTTTCAGAAGTTTTCTTTTTGCTAATCATGGTGCAAGGACAGTTACTTGAAACCTTTGTGTAGGTGTAAGGAGAGGTGTCACACCTGCAGTCTGATTGGCAGTACACCTTGTGTATATGGTGGTGGTGACAGCCCTTTGACTGAGCAGGGACTGTCATCATGGGTGCTGCAGCATTCCCTTTGTCTTGGAGACCCCAGGTGAGGGTTCAGATTCTTCACAGTTGAGGTGAGAACCCATTCTGGATCTCTCCTATTGCTACCAAATGTAGCCTTCTACAGGTCATGGCTGTTGGATGCCACTCTTCAATGGCCATGGTGCAGTGCCTTGTGTTGGACCCATAGTGCTATTGGAATGCCTGTAAGGGCTGAGACAAGGTGCATACCAGACTGTTGCTTGTTTGGACTGAGACATTTCCACACACACTGCTAATCACATGGGGAAACATACAGTTCTGAACAGAAACACTAAGTGAGTTTAGATGCCTTAAGGTTTGGGTGAAAGTAATGAACAGGCACTGTCAATAGCTCTTAATATTTAGATGCCTGTACTCCCCTTAATACTGACATGGCTAAAGTAGGCTGCTACTTACAATTTGTAAACTTGTTTTTGGACTCACACTGTGAAAACTAAGTCAAGAACAATGACCTTTAACTTTTTTACCTATGGTCTTGCGTATTGTGAGCTGAGGCCATAGTGTTTAAGCTGCTGTTTGAGTAATTCCAGTATGTGGATCCACTCACATGATCCTTTTCCTGCCTATCCCAAGGTCTCCTGCACAACCTAATTAATTTTTTAAAGTTAAATGCCCTTGTATAAGCAGCTATATCTATGCAAAGTGGATAGGAGCTGCTATTTTTGTAACAGTATTTTATACTGACAGTGCTGGTGGGAAAAACTTCATTAGGGATAAAGGAACAGAAAAGCAGCAACTCTTGGCAGGTCCCCCCCTAAAACATTCAACATTCCCCCCCTCCCAATCCATCTCTTTTCCAAGAACACAAAGGCTTTCTTATCAGTTTTCTTTCTTTCCCTCTTGTTCTGCAATTTTTCAAGCATTAGCGAGAGACAGTTTCCCAGCAGATTATGAGACCTTGTGGAAATCCATTTGTCTTTAACATACAGTAGTTGTTAAACATATATAGCTTTCAAATCCTCTCTGGGAAATAAGTGACAGAGACATTCAGCTAACCCAAACAACACATTTCACAATAAGTGCTCTACTATCAAAAGGCCTTTAGACTGAGTAGCTAAATGTCCCCTCAGTTGAGGATATTGAGGGAGCCAGGACCAGGGAATGCTGGGAAGCTTGTCATCTTGCAGTCAATGTAAATATTTGTAGATATACTGAACGGAGACTGAACCCTGCCAAACTTCTGGCTGCTCGTTTAACTAGAACAATTCCTCACTCAGTTTAATGCTCAGCTAAAACAGGGAGAGCAAGGAGTTGTAGACCTTGTCTACTGTGCAAAGTTCCTCTGAAAACTGACTTTAAATAGATCTAATTTCACAAAAGCACATCATTAGCATGCATGCACTTATATCAATGCACACAGTGATTTTATTGGTTTAATTTAACTTTAAAACAGTTTAAATGTCTTTATTTCAGGGGTTAGCACTGACTGAGGCAAATCAATTTTAAAATTAATTTAAGTGGTGTCCTTTTGCAGTGTAAGGAGGTTTTATAGAGCTTTTTGTTTCGCTTTATTGATCTCAGTGGCATTCTGTGAGCATACTTAAAGAACTACATTTTCACAGAATGCACTTGCAAAACTACTGATTTCAGTCATCTGCACATGATTAACATTTCTATAGTACATCTATGCTATTCTGTTATATAGTGAGATCAATATTGGCATGTATTTTTTGGATAAGCCTTTTCATAGTTCACTTCTACCAAAAGTTGAAAAGAAAATTGGTGGGCCTGTGACTAGTATGTAGAGATCTTTTTTTTTTATAACTTTTTAAGAAAAAAAAAAAGAAGTTTGTATTTAAATGTAAGCAATATCCTGCTATGCTGTGAGTTTATTCACAATGGGGCTTCTTTAAAGACAACAGAGTGAAAGAAAGATAATGTAAATAAACTGTATTTATGATGTAGTAACAGCTCCAGGTCTCCATAGTAGTGTGGCTGGTTCTGTACTAGAATGGAAATTACAAAATCAATTTGTTCAGTTTTTCTGGCTGAATGAAGTGTATTTAAGAAGAAAAAAAGAAAGAACGCCCTAGTCTCAGAAAATGCATGAACAGAAGAAGCTAGAACTGAATAACTCCAGTACTTGCAGGTGTTTATCACACAGGTAAGTAATTTTAATGACCTCTGACCTGATGATGAATCCTGACTATGCTCAGAGTAAAAAAGCATCAAGCAAACCCCAAACCAACCTCCTGAGAACTACTTATACGAGATGAGATGGCCAGTCAGGGCAATAAAACAATGGTTTACAAGAAGTCCAAATAAAACATAGGGCTGTCCTGAGCAGGCCAGGCTGTGATGAGTCAATGGGTAAACATTCTCAGTGCTGAAAGAGGATGGGAGCAACAGCTGAAAAAGACGAGGGAAAATTTGTGAATAAATCCGAGCAAGCAGCGCTGCCTATGTTCTTGTGCACCTTAGTCCTTGGACTGTGTTTGAGTTGGGATTATGCTTCTCTCCCACTGTCCTTTAAGTTATTTTAATTATTTGAAACTTGCATAAAATATAGAGTAAATCCTGTTACTTGAAGAAGGGTTCTCTTGCACTGCGTGTTGTCTGAGGAAACTTCCACGTTATGATTAGATCTGTTATGGTTAGATCCTTGACAATTTATTTCAGTGGGAAAACTTCCATTGAATTTAATAGCAACAAGGCCTAAACTGCATTTCCATGAATCATTTCAAGACAGTTTCCCATTCAGGGATATTGGCTTCCTACCAAATGGCTGTCTTATTTAGGTCATAAGGCAGATTGTCTTCGTTCCATGTTATATCTAGTCTCTATATTCTCTCTACAGGACCCTGAAACTTGGCTATCACAACTTTGGTGAAATAGCTTTAATACTTTAACGCATTACATTGCTACAGTGAATTACACTTTGGAAGAAAATGTTCTCACATGTCCTATAAAACAAAACTTCATGCTAGATCTATTTTACTAGTGTAGCTGCAGCTCGGTGCCTCTCCTTGAGGTAATTCTAATCATGTAAGAAAGATCTACTTGATAGAATCCATTATAAAAAGGCATTTCCAGCATGGTAAATGGAATGTCCTTGCTTGAAATTGCATTGTGAAACTGAGGGCTTTGTTGCATAAAACCACAAGTGTTGCAGCAGGAGTGGCGCCTAACAGTCAAGCAAAGCATCCTTGGGAGGCATTTGGGCAGGCTTCTAGTTGTGCAGGAGAAGGGATGCACCAACAGTGGGGACCCTGCCTGCAGAGGTGATGCCTAGGCATGGTGTACAGTTGCTGTCTAACAAGCCCATGGGTAGCACTACTGCTTGGAGGATTGTGAAAACAGTCTGCATGCCTGGCACCACCATTCATGGGCTAGCGCGCATATTGGTGCCTGGGGTTGGTTTTCTTTGCCATCTTTAGACCTTGGCTGCTGCTGGGAAAGCCGATCCTAGCACCCATTTAATAACAGCCTGAGTCCCCAGCTGCACAAAAGGAGGGGTGCCAGGAGACCGTGGTAGGTTGTAGACTGCCGTGATGGGGAAGGCTGGAGACCTGTGACTTCTGGCAGTAAGAAAACATTTCCTTCTCCACTTTTGGGTCTGCAAATGGGAGAATAGGTTTAGTGCTCTGGAAGCAGATGGAGGAGGAAACATGATTTAGTGACAGCAGCCATAGGTCCACTTCATACCCTGGGAAAATCATGAAGTGAGTCATCTTGGAACAGATTTCTGGGCACATAAAGGACAAGGTGGTTATCAGGAACAGTCAGTATGGATTGACCAAAGGTAAACAATGCCTGAATGACGCGATTGCCTTCTGTGCAGAAATTAGTGGGTTTGTGGATGAGGAGGGAGCAGTGGATGTCATTTACCTTGACTTTAGCAAGGCTTTCGACACTATATCTTGCATCATGTTCTTATATCCAAGATAGGATGTTACAGTTTAGAGGCTGAACAACTGGATGATGAAGTAACTTGTTTTTCTGAGAAGCAATATATTGGTAAGAGCTTTCTTTAGCCAATTCTATTTAAAGATGCCTTGGCCTCATAACAGTTTTTCATAAAACAGCTCTTTTGCCTGCTTGTCTCAACCACCTCAAAAGCAAGGTTATAATTTACAGCGACAGAAGTTTCATTGAAAGAAATGCCAGTGACAGCGAGCAGCGAATCAGCCCGAGTACTTAGTATGTTCTTACATCTGTCTGATGAGAATGGAAGGTGTATAGTTGATGCAGACGATACAGGAACTTTATAATCCCAGACAAAGCCAAGATCACAGAACCATATAAGGAGCTATCCCTCGCTTTCATAGAAATGACTGATTTCACAAAACCTAAGGATGTTTCATGGACTTCTGCAATAACGGGAAACGCTTTCTGCACAACAGAGCAAAACTGTAAAGTTGTGAAGATGGAAAACCCACGTACCATTAAGACACATGCTCTAGAAACTGCTGGAATGTAACAGTATTCACATTGTTGTTATTTAAAGTTATTTGGGATTTGCACATATTTCATGTAATTCAGGAGGTAGCTATTATCATTAATCATGTTTTTGCATTGTGTCCACTGTGCTAGGTACAGTCCTTTTAATAGAAATACAGTGTATAGTATTACTAGACAAACTGAAGGCAGGCAAATACAGATTTTTGCCTGTCCTATGGAGCTAGAAAAGAGACAGGAGCTGAGCAGGAATCTACTCATTTAGGAAAAATAAAATTCCTCTGGTAGGGTGTTTCATGCAACAAACAGCACCAGCGGCATAGTTCTGACAGCAACTCACCCTGAGCAGCATCTGTGGTTCCCGCTGTGTCCCATCTCTTGTACTGCATCAACTGGTAGCACTCAGTGAGATTAGGAATGAAAACATCCATCTCTTTGGGATTTTTAGGTGTTTTTTTTTTTCCACTAGTTGATACTAAACCGTTTTGTTGTGCGAGGTAAACTGCTGCTCATTTTAACTCAGAAGCAAAATGTGATTCAGAGAGGTTAATTTTTCCATAAGTTGATGTTCTGGTCCCTTGAAATGTGGGTCTGTAACGAGATGGTGTTCCAAATTTTCATTGCCTGCAGTCTGTTTCATATCACTGGGGATGGGTATGACGTGATTTGACGCATATAAGAATGTTCTTTTCCAGGATTCATTTAAATCCATCCCAGTTTAGAAGAAAAAACTTGTTTCACAGCTGTGTAGGTGCCATATATGAAGTGCATTGTCTTCTTAGTTCAGTTACTTTTAGGCTGGTGGTCACATCACAAGCCATCAGAGTGACTGGCTTGAAAAAACAATCTTATATCTCTCAGGAGGGAGGACAGTAATTAACAGCATATGGAAAGAGTTGCTTTTACCACAGGGATGAAAGGTACATTGGTAAAACAGGATGTGGGCAAATTTATGCTCCAGTTGTCTCTGTCTGTGGTTTGTGTCAGCTTGTGTCTGAACAGGAGATTCTGGTTTATGGTGTGTCCAGATGACAGTCAGAATAGTTAATGTATTTTTTTGAAAATAGAAAATATAAAACAAGCTTGAAACTAGAGCATTTCATTGACTTCAGTTGTAAGAATCTGACCTACTGTAATTGCACTGGAAATTTTCTCTGAATTTTGCAGAAAGTATCTTTATTTCTCATTACACCTTACCGTCAGAAAGAATGAGTACACATTTTTCAATTTGTATGTTCATATTTATAGAATCATAGAATAGTTAGGGTTGGAAAGGACCTTAAGATCATAAAATTCCAACCCCCCTGCCATAGGCAGGGGCACCACACAATAAACCATGTCACCCAAGGCTGTGTCTAACCTGGCCTTGAACATTGCCAAGGATGAAGCATTTACAACTTCCTTGGGCAACCCATTCCAGTGCCTCACCACCCTGACAGTAAAGAACTTTCTCCTTATATCCAATCTAAACTTCCCCTATTTTAGTTTGAACCAGTTACCGCTTGTCCTATTGCTACAGTCCCTGAGGAAGAGTCCCTCTTTCTTTCCTGAAACTTTGCCTAGAACCTGAAAAGTGTTAGAAAATACTAGAAAAAAATCCATATATGATTTGTAAGCTGTCTTTGAGGGGCCTATCTTTCTAGCTGCTACCGCTGCAAAAAAAACCCTATTGCAATGATAAGCATAAGCCTAAATTTTTCCAGAGTGCTCAACTTGAAACTATTTGATATCAGCCAAAATTCCAGAGGATTTCAGCTCAGATTAGCAGTCTTTTTTCTAATGTGAAAAGTCATGCAGATAAATGAGTCTTATGACATCCTGTCTAGGATGACCATGTCCTGCATATGGTTGAATTTATCATGTATCTCACACAAGGAAAGCCAATGCTTGATAAGCACTTTTATTGGGTAATTACATTTTTTTTATATTTGCAAATAAAGCAGATTGATTTCCATCTTGAAGTAATTTACTAACACATTATAAACTCGTCAAATGCTAACGTGGTGCAGTATGCCTCATTTCCTGTTTACTAAATAATCCTTTGGCTGTCTGCTTTGTGTCTTTCAGGTTGAACCTGGAATTGTTCTCTGCCAGGGATGTGATGGAGCCTGGCGTCAAAGTCCTTCACCTGAAGGAAAACGTTGCCTCCTTGGCTCGGCTTCTTGCAAGTACAAGCCATGGCGGATTCCCAGTTGTTTGCAGGCCGAAGCCAGAACATCCAGAGGTGTTCCAGGGAACTATTAAAAGGTAAAAATGCTATCAGATTGATGTAGTGTGATGTTTCTGGCCGTTTATCAGATTTTTATTTTAAGCATCTGTTTGTGAAGATTATTTGGGATTGATGTGAAATTTGTCCCTCCTTTCTTTAGCACAAACAGCAGGTGTTATTTAAAGAAAGAATCTAGGTTCTTTCTAGTATAAGGTTATTGCATCAGGGATTTGTTGAAACAGCACCAAAGAAATGGTCTTACAGGAACCGCAGAAAAAAGGAAAATTGCTCTTCAAAGCCTTAAAGGTTCATTGGAACAGTGATTTAAAAGGATTTGAATCTAGTTGCTCTTGAAACATTCCATGCCAGTTCAGAGCTTTCCCATTCTTTCTTCCCAGTTTTTTCATTTTATTAGTGTATGCTTTTACAGGAAATGAGTTAACATAAATAATATTACAGACAAGATAAGCAACAAAGTCACTGGAAGTAACTTGCTAGGGTAAACAAGAATTAGATTAAAGGAATCCTTGCCATACGGGGGATTCTCCCAAGGCATATAAAAAATCCTGATAAATGAACTATTTATGGTACTGCATTTCATGACTACAAGAGTCAACTCACCCTTTCAGGAAGGGATCTTAACACTGTCCTTCGAGTGGTGGGTCATGAGTGGGACAGGCAGTGACTTAATTTCCACCTTGATTATCCTAGAGGAAAGGAGAAGATGCATACTGAACTCCTACTGCATAGGAGTTCACACAGCAAAGGCCTATGAATTATGCTTCCAATAGCTGTAACAAAAACATATGGCCAGTTTTGTGGTATAGTATCCTAATCTTTCATCATCTGCGTGGTTGGTGTCTTTTGCCCTGAATGACTGTGGTATTCTGCATCTTTTCTTGTAGAGATTTCTTTATCCACTTCTGGTTTAACTGTGTAGTGGTTGGGAGCTATCTGTGAGCAAACAAGGATAAAAGTATTTTCTTCTGTTGATCTGGATGGGGGAAAATGCTATCCGTGCATCATCAGTGGAAATTTGGTTAGGACTTGTCTGCTTGCCTAATATATAACAAATTTCCAAGGGTGAACTACGGGCAGCTGGATCACATGAACCTACCTTTTAGGAAGAGAAATATCTGCTCGCAGTGACAATTGTACAGTGAAAATTGTTTGAGTCACAGTTGCCTGCATGAGTAATGACATCACTAGGTGCAGTATCATGTACTTGTAGATGATATGTATACTTGTTCCCTCATGGTGATGCTATCATAACCATTATTAATAAGAATTGTGCTAAGGCAGTGAAGCATAAAATTGAGTGTTAGCCTGCAGTGTGCACCAATCTGAAGGTATTACATGGCATAAACTAGTGTGATTTTTTTAGTTCTCAGCTGTCCATGGCAATAAAACAAGGAAGCACATTAACAACTGATAGAGCCAAAGTTCCTTTTAAATTCAATTTAGAAGCTCATCATTTCCTTATTAATTCACCAAATCTCCTTGCAGTGAGTGTCCCAGGCTATTGAGGAGTATGCTGAGTTTATGGAAATACCACTGTTTTCTTGTAATGCAGAGCAAAGTGGTGTGGGAGCAAGCAAAAAGTGGGGACGAAAGGCTGATCATTAGCACATTCCAAAGACAGGCGCCTTTAGAGAAAAGCTGATGCCACCTGACAATCCTGGTAGGCTTGTGGTTTGCTTAATCCCCAGAGCCCTTTTATGATACATTTTGTTAGAGCCTTTTAAAAGGGATGAATGAAAGAGTTTGTTTCCCTGTTGCTTTCAACATAAATGAGCTGTGGTTAGGCTGCTTTGAGTAAAACCAAGATAATGTTTTCAGTGGTTGACAAAGAAGCGGCAAATGGCTTTTTTGGCTACTCAGTTGCTTGCTCCAGTGAAACCCATACAGAGACATTGTCTGGGAGCAAGAATTGCATTCTGAGGTGCTCTGATAACACCCCTTCTGGCCCCAGAGTGTGCCCAGTGGCCTGAGTATTTGCATGATGGGTTCTGAGTGCCTTGTCCCCAGCGGGGACCATGGGTGACTTTGCTGTTCTGCTGTTCTCACCAACACCAGGAAGGGAATGCTCTGCAGCCATCCTCTGAAACAAGCCTCCAAAAATGTGATGTGTCATGGAATTAGTGTATTCATAACCATAAGCAGTTAGGATTTGAGTTTTCCATCTTACTCATAAAATTACAGCTCTTGCAGCACGTAACTTCAGACCAAGATGGGAAATACTGTAAATTCCTTAAAGGAGAAGGGTGCTATTCAACCTCCTACCCTATGAGATCCAGTGTAATCCCATATGGAGGTGACATGACCACAGGCAGAAAAATGATAAGTTACTTTTCCTTCTTGTACATCAGTAATGTTAAAGTGGGGAAAATATGGCTTGCCTGGCATATTTTAAAGAAGGTGGCTTGGGGAAGATGCAAAAAATAATTGCCATGATGTTTTTCTTTAGAGTTGCCTTGAGCATGATTTATTATTTATTCTCAAAAGTGTTGGAATTTGCTTTTTTGGTTGTTGTTTTTTGTGCAAAAATGTTGTTATTAGGTTAAAAAGAAGGGGGGAGCAAGCTCATGAAGGGAAAGAAACAATCTGCTAAGTTTGCATGAAGGCAGCAGCAGCTCATAATTTTTTCATACTGTTTCTCATTTATGTGTTTTTCTGCACCATTTCTTCTCATGAAATAAGCATGGATGAAACACTGTAAATTTGGACCAAATGTAAAAGCTATTCAGTACCTGCCCACACTTGGAAACTTTAGTGATGAGAGTTGCTGTACAAGGACAAAGTGTTGTTATGTTTTGTAATACACACGAATGATTCTGACCCTTTGAAAAGGTCAATGTCAGTTCTTACAAAAGCAAGGATTGTGGCCAAGCAATGTTGGCTGGAGCTTGCATGGGCCCACAAATGCACCTCAGTACTGGCTTGTAGCAAACACCTAGATATTCCAATTTTATTACATAAAACCCCAACAAACCCCTTCCTCCCTCTCCCATCTTCCAGATCTGCTTAGTGGGGCCAGGTTTTCCTCCTATTCTTTGTGATCTGTATGGTTACCCATTAGGGATCAAGATGAGATCACCAAATACATTTTTACATGGGTGACTTTAATCTGAAGCTGTTATCTTCCCCAGTTAAGTAAGCAGTAGAGTCTAAACCAAAAAGCAACTACTAAAGAGAAACTCCTTGGCTTTAAAATTGTTAAAGAAGGAAGCAAATTGTAGCTGAGAAGCAAGTTTCCAAAACAAAGATCTCCATAGAGTAATACATTTGACATTAGAGTCAACTCGCAGAGTTCAGTATGAGGAACGTGTGCCTGGTGAACTTGACGCATGGCATTGATGGGGATGATTGACTTACTGTGTACAATGCAGAGAGTTGTTGAGGGACTTGCTCCCCCCTTCATTTCTCTCACCATAATGATGATACTTGCACATCACAATAAAACAAGCTATTATTTTGCACTGCAGCTCAAATGCCTCCCCTGTTTCTCCCCAGTGACTGCAGGAAGGGAGCTGGGCTGCTATTAATGTGTTAGCCCAGAGTCTGCTGAGAGTTGTAAATGTCATGGCGTAAATGTCATGCCCTCCTGGCTAGGTGGAATTCATTCTTCAGAGAGACCTGAGGATAGCACCACTGCCTGCCTTCCAAGGAGGTTTCTGCCAGAGACACTGCAGGAGGCTGTAAATGCGTATTGAAGAGTTGTTGGGAGGTCCCTTGGCTCTCTCTTGCCTTGTCTGCTCCAGCCTGTGGCTCCAGACCTTCCTCCATTGGGAAAAGATAGAGTTATGCTTCTGTCTAATTTCTGTGAGAACAAAACTGAAAAAAAGATCTATTTTTCACTTCTACATGTGTTACAATGTACTGGTGTATGGCCATTGTGGGGCAATGAATTGGTTCTTTGACATGATGAAGAGATTAGACACATCATCACTTGTGTTTTGCTGCTCCATCTTCTTTGCCAGAGGTTACTTTATAGTGTAAACCACAGTAAAAACAGAGACATGGAGAATTTGAGGAGAAAAGCTATAGGTAATGAATTCCTTTTCCCTGGCTTATAACATGGAGGGTGATGATATCTCATGGTCATCAGCAATGTCTTTTCTGCCACACTCTACATCCTCCCACAAGTGATCGCTTCCTTCCACATGTGTTGTGATGCTCATGTACCCTCTGATTTCTTCCACCAAACTGGATTAGAGTGTGCTGTCTATGTAGGTGCTTTTTTTCTGAGATACCCTTTATCCCTTATTATATGTAGGTTTCCCGCATATTCATGACTGATGAATACCATGTTCCTCCCAGGAACTGTTCTGGGTGTTGGTGGCTTTTCTTGCCTTTACTTCACTTTTGCAAAGGAAAATGAAGGAGCTGGGTTTCTCTAGTGCAGTTAAATTCTCCAGTATTCACTGAAGAAAAGCAGGTGGATGCTGGTGTCTTGTTAGGCCAGGATCTGTCCCCTCCTTTTCCTTTGAGGAGAAGTGGTGCAGAGAGCTGGAGTGCTGCCTGGCAATCTTAATTTCTTCCTTGAACACAGCTATGAGACACTTTTCCTGGAGAAACTACTGGGCTGACGAATACCACTGAACAGCCTGTTTGGGAATTTTACCATAACAAATAAGCCATCTTGTTCATGCCTGAACCTCTCAGGTCTGTACCATACTTAGCTCTCCTGTTGTAAGGCTGAAGGCTGGGTTCCCTGTTTTTGCCTTTGCACTCTTACCTACACAGCTGTTAGCCATTACTCTGCATTTTGTTTGTCTATCTTTTAGCTGAAGGTTGTTGGTTTTTTTTTTCACTTGATTTAATTTGATCAGGAGAAAGTAATTATGCAGAAACCACAATATCTTTGACTTGTGTAAGCAGACTGTGCAAAATAGATCTGTCTAAGCAGAAATGGGCAAACCTTGGTTTTCTGCTACTTCTGCACAGGAAGTGACATTTCTGGCATTGTGCCTGCATTTTTGTGTGTATTTTTTCACCTAGGAAACCCCATCTCTTCCCACCCATCAAGTTTATTGAAACTTCAGCATTTGTGGTGGATGGAAATTGGGTTTTTTTGGGCCTAAAAGAAATTTCAATGAAAATATTGTAGGTAAACTTGTCAAAAATCCTTTTTGGTTTACTATGTTTGTTTGAACTGTTTTATTACACATTTTGATATGCTACACGGGAGTGTATTGACTCTGTAATTGCTTTATGCAAACTAAGTTTCTTTGCTACAAGTGAAGTGTTCAGAGTGCCAAATCCCTGTTTTGGGAACAAAGCTGGGAATCTAAGATCCTTTCAAAAAATAGAACTTTGTTCTCTAAACCAGAAATCTATTCAAAAGCTGTGGTCTTCATGTAGTTGAAAAGGTACTGAAGTTTGAGCTTTCAGAAATACTAGTGACTGAAAGCATGGCTTCCCATCTGCAGACGTTCCAAAGGTCTGATATTCTGGAAAACAGATTTTATCCATCCTAAAATAAAGGCTGATTGCTTCTGAAGATCTTGTTCCGAAAGGTCAGTCAGAGCCTGCTCCCCTGTGTAATCACGCAAACAGCTCTAAGTTGTGTGAGCTTTCCTTAAAATTGTCCAGCTGGCCAGAGCCATGCTGCACGGGCCTGCAGAGCAGAGCAGAGCATCGCCGCTCTGACGCTCCTGGCGAACCCAGTGGGGCTCCGTCACTCACGCAGAGCTGGATGTGGAAACTCACTTCAGCGAGGCTGGGAGCGCTGGCGAGAACACGGAGGGTTACATCTTTCCACTTCAGAAACTCAGGGGACATATTAAACATCCGCTTCATCAGCAGCAAACTCTCACTCAAAGGATGTCATTTCTAATGGAGCTGAACTGCCAGAGAACTGCACCTGAGAGTTTCTGCCTCAGGTTAGTCCCCCATCCAGAGCCAGAAGAGCTGCCGGTGGAGGGAGCCAAACCACATTCCTATTTGCAGTACATGTTTTGCTGCTGTTCTTGCTGTACTGCACTTTCTGCTTTCTCTGTGGTAGGAAGCCAGGTACAGAACAGTGTGTACCCATAAACCTCCTACTTGATGGTCCGTTCTTGTAAACTGGTATGGGAAGGAAGATACTCTGCTTTCCACAATCAGAAGACATGGTAGAGCAGCTGTTCCCAGTAACAATAATGACACTATTGCTGAGACAAACATTTTCATGATGATGCATGGGAACACTAAATCCAAACCACATTGTTTAGCTAATGCATGCTTTCACTCTGCTAAAGGGGAATGTCGCATAACTGAAAGTAAATTGAAGAGATCAGAGTTTAGAAAATATGACAAAGTTGAAAACTTAAAGCTGTATTACACAGTAACATCCTTTAGGAGAGAAATTATTGATCCAAAGTGGCGTATGTGTGTGTATTTTATGGCAGTTTTTGTTAGGTATGACTCGCCTCTGGCCAGTCCAGTGAACAGAAACTGTTGTGAGTCAGGAATGCTTTCTGCCAAGCATTTCAGTAAAGCTGAGCATACCATATTGATATGTGCTGTGGGAAAGGAGATGTAGCATTGCAACATATCACGGATATGTCAGGCTGTAGGTATGGTTTCTGGGATTTTTCTTTAATCTGCCCTCCCAGTTGGGACTAATGAAACACTGTTCTCAAGACGTGTGCATGTGCACGTGTGCACAGAGTCCACATACACTTGTTTAATAAGGCAATACCTTTGTTTTTCTTAGTAAGAGGAGAAGTACTTGCCTTCAGTAAGCAATACAGTGCAACAGCTTAGGGACAAATGGAAAGTTAAAGATGAATTGAGACCTGGAACATTTAATACATCAATTAATTACCAAGCTTAGCCATATCTACCTTAACATTGCGACAGCCTTGCTGCTGGCACTCTTGAAATAACTGATAGAGATTTGAAGCTTCTTGGAGAGCCTGTTCCTTATGGCACTGTTGTGGAGAGGTTGCTAAGTTTAGATCACAGGAATGCAAAGTTACTCAATCAAACACAGAAGTCTGCAAAGTCCATGCAATAAATGGAGATAAAAATGAGGTTTTGGATCATGGGCAGCTTTTCCCTTTCCTCCTTCCTATTGCTTTGCTCTAAGCTCTGGGCAATGGTGATTCTACCAGGTCTGATCAAAGCTAGAAACACCTTTGGCAGTGTTTTGAAGGCTGCATCTAAACTCAGCCAGCAAAGAAGAAAAATGGGGAGGGAGAGCACATTAGGGACTTGAAAACTATTTTTAGGTGTGCAGGCCAGGGAGCTGATGGCAGTATCAAAGTGCTTTTGTGATTACTTGGTTTTCATGTTACAGAGTAGAGTCTGTCAGCACATTGTTTGTTTTACTGTCCGGACTCCTGCTTTTGAAAAGCTGATCCAGTTAATTTCAATGATACACTATACAGTAATCTTGCCTATTAAAATAAATGGAATCCAGCACTTTCAACAAAAGCTCTTGACGTTATGATCCTCCCATGTATTGTCAGGGTCCTGGGGCTCTGCAGCTCATGAATAACACAGAGGAAGGTTTATAGAGTCCATGGCAGTGGTTTTATTTCGCATCCAGAGTGCAAAAACTTCCTTCCAAAGAACAACATTGTATGATACTTTTAAAATTAGTAGGTCTGTTTGGCCACACAAATAATTGTGCAGGTGCTGTAGGACTTTGTGACAGAGCCCTTTGGAGGGAAAACTGGAGTGTTGCAGAAGCTGTGTGCTAACTCAAAAAGCCAAATTAAAAACGTATGCAGCCTCGCATGTGGGTGGCTTTCAGGCAAGTGCAGAGTGTTGTTAAATGTTGAAATCAAATATAGGCATGGGAAAAACTGGTGTGTGAATGGAAAGACTGATCACATCCTCGTCCTGTCGTTTAAATGTGTGGTAGGCTCCTCTGAAATTGAAAATCTGCCTGGTAACAAGCCAGCTTGTAGGGAAATACAAATCTGATCCTAAGACTTCATCCTTTTCTAAAATCTAGCCTTTGTGTAGGTTTGAAATACTAAGCTTGCATTTACAATTTATTAGCAGCTGCCTTTGCATTTTCATGTTGAGGCTGTGGTCTTACTGTCTGCTCATTCATTCCAGTGATGGTGCCCATAAAGCCAGACAGCTGGCTACCTGAGTAATGAATTAACCTCAAAACACATCCCTGAGGTAGAAGAAATCCCTGTTTTGTAAATCTGAAAATGGAGACCTAGAGATTAAATATTTATTCAACATGTTTTGAAAGGCTGTGGCATGGACAGGATTTGATGTTTTCTCTGGAGAACCTCAGTCCCATACTTGATAATGACCTTTTTATCATCTTGTAGGTAAAATGCCACAAATTCATGCAAATTTTGTTCTTCTTGGCGTGATAAGCAAACAGTAATGCCTAACCTGAAACAACCCTGTAACCCTGAGGTTTTGGTGTGTAAGATGAAGATTTGGTGGGTTTTAAGAAATAGTTCCTGGTACGTGATGATCTAGTCCTTATCTATTGTCTAGCTCACCAAATGCAGAATACTCTTTTTTACAGTTAAAAAAGGCACAGCACTATTTGAAGTCAGGAAAAATGACTGAGTTGGATTTTGGCCAAAATGTCAGATATAATCAGCTCAAGAATAAAAACAATGCAGGTACTTTTGGTGGATTAATGAACGAGAAATAGGCCTAAAGCTTTCTGAAGCAAGCTAAAGCGGATGCTTCAGGTTCTCTAATCCTGCTTCCTTTCCTTGCCCGCTGTGTAGCTGCTTTATCCATTCAGTTTGGAAGAGTCCTGCCCTGAATGCTTTTGCCAGTGACATCACCTTTTAATCTTCCTTCTGTTCATTTGCAGCTACTTTGGAGCTGCAGTTTCTTTTATGTCACTCCCCCAGTATTTAGAATTTGTAGTTTCCTCAGATAATTGGCCATCTTGACAACAAGAGTGACACAATCAGCTGTCAGATACTTTTCATTCCTGACTCCCATGCCAAATCTGACATGTGGATATTGGGATAATAATGTGTTATCTTAATTAGGTGTATCTTCATGATGCATGCTTTATAACAGATAGAGCATATGAAACTTCTGCAGTGCCTTGCCAGGGTATCTTTGAAATGATATTCCCTACTTAAGGATTTTCTTCCTTCTTAAATAAATAAAGAGTAAACGAACAATTGCAGAGTCCAAGTCTGAATCCTAGGACTTCCTGTTAAAACTCACAAAATAGTGCAAGAAACATGTTTCGTCTGCTTTCTAAGGCTTGATGATGTGATAGGAAGGATGTTGTATGTAACATCAAAGAGTGATGTTGTTATACCTCTGAAGCATGACTTCTGGAAGTCCAAGTGAAATAATGTATGTTCATTTTTCTCCTGAATATGGCAGTTTTTAATAGGCTTGGATTCTTATCAGAAATGTTCCAATGATTTCCTTCATTGTGTTTGTGTGTGCTTTGTTTTTTTGACCAGCCAAATTTCTCTCACACTTCCCAAAGCCCTGTTAAGTGACTCCCTGCTGGGTTTAGTTAAGAGTGGTGCTGAGCAAATTGCAAGCTGACAAAACTGGCCAACAAACCATTGGTGATGAGCAAATGTTTCTGCTCTTTCAGCTGCTGGTGAATGTTGCTGGTTTTTTAATTCCAGCCCATGATGTTCAAGTGGAAAATGGTTAAGTCTGGACTATGGACAAGCTGTACAGTGTTTTGGACCTGAATACAGAGTCTGGCAAAGGATCAGGGTGGATTATAACTTTCACACTTGATGTCTATATATTCATGTTAGAATTAAAGTCTTGAGGGTATTCTTGGCCCAGTGATCATCCTTGAAGTTGACTTCTTGGAGTTGTACATGATGATCTAGGAGCTGAATTTAGATCTGTGTATTTGTATCTCACTTAAAACAATTGCAGACCTGTTTGCAAAGGACCATAAAATGTGAACCTTTAGAGAGCCCTGCAGAACAAAGTGTGTAATGCACCAAAGGTAATTCACAGAGCATGACTGGATTTATTTCTTCGCTATGTCCTCTGCTGCAGTGAATATATTATGAGTATATTGTGTTTTATTCCCTTTCATTCCTCCAAATGTAGCCTGAGGAGAACAGATCTTGCATGTTGTAGCATGCCTACACTGTTCTTAGTGTGTTCTCGTCATTGTCCTCCAGCCCAAGTCCATTAATTGCCTATGCAATGTGTGCTTATGCTGGCGAGCACATGGGAAGAGGCTTAGTGAGCCTTAGTGAGCCAGTGACTTTGCCAGGAGGGAAGATGTGAGCCCAGGGCAAAGTATTTCCTCAGTGGAGTTCTCTCAGCCGTTAGCTCTGCTGCTGTGTTTTGCTTTCCTTAGTAATCTGAAAGAGATTTTATGGGAACTGAAGCCAGTCAGATATTAAATTGGGACAATAGTCATGAATAATACTGAATTTCTTGTTTGCCATATGAATGGGATGTGCTTTAAAGGCGGGAGCAGGTGGCAGTCTCCTAGTATTCCTGGCTGTGCCACTGATTTTCTTCAGAACTGATGTTTTCCCTGAAGTTACATTCATGCTCAGGTCTTCATCTGTAAAAGGATGATACCTATATCCCAGCCAAAGGCATACTTACTTATAAATCCTCTTGAGAACTTCAGGTGAGAGACCAAAGCCATGTCAGCATTAACAAAATGCAGATTTCAGGACTGGATCTACAGAGTGAAACAGCTGACTGTTTCAGGAGAAAGGAGACTGCTCTACAATGCTAACCGACAGGAGGTGGAAGTGATAGGATAGTTTCCTTCAATTGCATGTTCCAGATCTGAACTCAGATGTGGATGTTGATGCTCCCAGAGCATCTTGGTTCTAAGTTGGAGAAAAGTTGGACTATATAAAAGACCCAAAACATGTGAAACTGCAGTTTAATGTAATACTTTGGAAACTAGTTTAGTATTACCTCTTCGTGTGTGAGGGCTCAATGGTATGTCATAATAAGCTTACTGGGTTTTTTGCACTCTTTACAGTTTTGACTCAGCTTCATCAAATGCAGGACAAAGAAGTGTAGTATAGTGAAAGGGAGACTATTTGGAAAGAAAACAATAGAACAGCAAATAGCCTGCTGGTTAGGCCAGCAAATGGGAATATAGGGGATCTGGGTGTACAGGTCTGTGTTTACTCAGCATGGAACCCCTCCACAGGAGAAATTAAGTCATGCCATACATAGCCACTAATGTGCTTGTTATGAAGGAGAGTGTAGAGGAAGGGCTTGAACCTGGTTCTTCCATATCCTGTCCCTAGGGAGGGCACTAACCACCAGCTTTTGGATCTGGCAGGCATGTTGTCTTAGTGTAAGTTCTCTGCTGTGGAGTGTTAATCCCGCCTTGAAGCAGACTAATCTTTCCCAGGAGACATTATGTTAAAACTAGTAAATTCCTACAACAAGTTTTGGTTTGAACAAATCAATATTTTCAGACACAGAAACATTTATTTGAAAAATACCCAGCTTACACTTGGTGTACCAGTCACAAAAGCCACTTTGTACCTCAGTTTTATTTCTCTGATGCCCTAATGAAGATTGTGTGACTGCTCTCCCCTGGGTCCCTCAAGCACATCCTTTAGCAGTGTTTTGCTTATCTTTGTACTACTATAGTAGCTCCTAGTTGTGATCACAGACCAGGGCTAACACAATGTTAAGTATGTTGCAAAACAAAAAGCTTTGTGGTGGTCTCCAAGGTGTTTGTTATCTAAATGTAAATTAAAAGGTTGGAAGTGGATAGTGTGGATGAAGTGTGTGTGTATTTATCAAGGAAACACTAAACTATAAATGATAATTTTAAATATATTGCTTGTCAAGGCTTTTTGTACAGTGTAGAGGGGGAGAACTCTATGGAAATGTTTGAAATAATATAATAATTGATAAAAGTATCAATTTTCACATGACTAAGCGAGAATATTTATTGTCTTAACTCTAGAGTGCAGTACTGTAAGAGAAGGTTTCGCTGATGATTTAAAATATGACACGAATTTTTTGCAGATCTTGTGTTTTAACGTAGATGTTACTTAAGAAAGATGTGGGAAGGAACAACAGTTCCTTATATATACTTATATTCATATACTATATACATATAATATATATATATACTATATATATACTTATATTCAGATAATTGTATTTGCTCATTATTAGTATCTTGTTGAGCGCAAACCAGACAGTGCATGAGCTGGTACTTCCAAGCAGGTTGAGTGAGATCAAGAACAACCTGTAGGATAGATGATATCCGTTAATCTGATTAGCCCAATTTAAAGCAGAAAACACCAGTGTGATGCTGCTGTTGCTGATGGAAATTTAAGAAGGTGAGATATGTGATCAACCCACTGATACTCTAGAATCACGGAACACCTCAAGTTGGGAGGAAACCACATGGATCACAGAGTCCATTTCCCTGTGCCTCAAAGGACTATCTAAAACTAAACCATATGACTAAAAGCACCATCCAAATGCATCTTGAACTCTGACAGGCTTGATGCTGTGACCGTTTTTCCTGAGGAGCCTGTTCCAGTGACTGACTGCCTTTTCAGCGAAGAAGTTTTTCCTAGTGTCCAACCCGAGTTTCCTCTGGTGCAGCTTCATTCCTATTGCTGGTAACCAGGGAAAGATCAACACCTCCCTCTCTGCTCCCCACCTTGGGAAGCTGTAGACTGCGATGAGGTCACCCCTTGGCCTTTTCTTCTCCAAACTGGACAAACCCAGTGACCTCAGCTGCTCCTCATAATCCCTTGAGTTCTTTCACCATCTTGGTCTCCCTCCTCTGGACATACTCTAATAGTTTGATGTCCTTCTTAATACTGAGGTGCCCAAAACTGCCCACAGTGCTTGAGGTATCATCATATATCTGATGCTGAAGCATTCTATGCTTGCATTTTAAAATTTGTCCCTTATAATGACTGTAGTCCTTTTCTCTAACCTTAGGTTTGAGCTGTGCATGTTGCTGGAGAATGAGTACATCTTTGAACCAGGGACAAATGACGAGTCTTTCTCCTCCTCTCATCTTCTCTCCTATGAGAAGGTAACTTTTTTTCTTTCAGTTCTTTCCTTGTTTAATCAACATGTATATTGGGTGATTAAGGATGAATTCTCCATGAATGAAGAAACATAATATATGTGATTGAGACAAAGAAGTGGTCAGGTACAATTTAAATTACAGGATGACCAGAAATCTCTCAGGGACAGCTGTCATAAACTGTAATGCCACTCAGAATCTGAAAGTTCTGCAAGGCTGCTGGCAAAGAGTTCCCTTGTTCAGATAGGCTGTTCCAATCTTCTCTCTCTCAACTTCTGTATGGATAGCAGAATCATTATAATATTTAATTCTGTATGGCATGGCACCTCTCTGAATGATGAGTGTTTATAAAAGCTTTCAAACTTGAAAAGCATGTAGCATTCTTTTCTTTGATAGATGACTAAATGATTTTTAGGAATAGTAAACATTAAGTGTGGTAGAAGAAAATTGTATGTTACCAAGGCAAGACTGGTAATGTGTAGTTTGAGCAATTTATACAGGCACAAGTGGAAAGTCATCATATATTACTGAAGCTTGGCCTGCACATGGGAATCTGGCTGACAAAACAATGTTGATGGCAACTATGTATGGGATGAGGTGCCAGGACAGAAATAGGTACTGCTATGGAAGAGGGCTGAAGCTCAGGCTGATGGCTGATACCAGTTTTGTTGCATTTTTCTGCACTATGTTATCATGTAATTACTACTTAGCGTGTGAATCTTCACAGCGTGAAAAACCTCACCCCTAAGCCAATATAATTTACATTGTCTTAATAGAGATACAGTTACATTAAGAGGGAAAAAATATTTTTGTATGTAAAGAGTGTTTTATTTTAGATTGCTAATTTAAGCCTTATTGGCAAAATAATGTATAAAGTTTGTACAAGCTGTGCCAGTGTAGGTCTGCTAGAAAACTTTCTCTTAAGAGTCAAACTGGGAAGCTTTTGAACCTTGGGTTCTAACGTGCAGCACAGAAGGAAAGAGAAATGGATTGTTGCCTATTCCAGATAACAGTAGAGAAGCTGCCCAATCTGTCACGCCTAACCATGCTGCTGAATCGCTACGCTACAGATCCCCAGTATCAGCAACTCTTCATCAATCTGGTAAGACTGAAGCCAACTCTAAAAACAAACATTTCCTCCATGAACAATGTGTTTGTTATATTTTCTCATTTGTTTATGATGGCTGTGTCAGCCGCACTGATTTACATAAACACTGCCAATCCTGGGACGTTACATTCTCAACAAAAGTAGCTGAGTACAAACAGCATTCCCAAGTTTTAATTCATATTGTATAAACATAACAGATGTTGATAAAATGAGCCAAAAAGAAAATACAACAAAGGAGACCATTTCAAGGAGGCTTTTTGATTAAAATACATTCCAGATTGACAAAATGATACAATGTTAATGGAATAGATCATTTAAATGTCATTATTTGGCTCTTATAGTCCTATAAAGCAAATATAAAGCAACACTTTTGAGATTTTAGGCTCCATTACGGTACAGTGCCTATACATCAACTTATAAATAAAGCTATGTTTCTTTCCCCTTTCCTCCTTTTTTTTTCCCTTTAATCCCTGCTATGACATCGCCACATTTATTTCCTAAATACTTTACTAAAATACTGGGTCCAAAAGCAATAATGTGTTTGGTATACTGAATAAGGCCTAAAATAAATATGTTATAAACAAAATAGATGTAGTTTCTGCCTCAGTGAATTTTCAGTCTACAGCATTGAAACTGAGGTAGGGGGACACTAGGAAATCCAGGCCAGTGAGCTTAATTCAGATGGATTTTATTTAAAAATATATAAAATCTGCTCTGTTTACTTATGTGTAAATAAGATGGGACTGCATTTGAGATCCATCTAGCCTGTGAATTCTTTGCTTTATATAGCTAGAATATAGCTAGAAGGAGAGAAAAGTTATAAAACCCGCAACGCTCCTAATATCCATTATCTGATTTGGTTTGAAAGTTTCCTTTCAATGGATGGGGAAACAGAGGTGGAGGGTGGACACATGGCTTTCCAAGGTTGAAGAAGTCATACCTGGGAGTAGAAGCCAGCTCAGCTGAGACCCAGTCTAGTTCTCGTGCCACTGGGCCACACAGCTTTTTTGTGATGGGAAACCTATTGCACTCAACTAAGTTTCACATTGATACCTAACTTTTTAATACCTGATGTGATTCCTGAAAGTACAAAAGTTTAGTATTCCTTCCAACAACTTGTTATTATGACTCATGAAAGCTCTGGTTCTGATATACACAGAAAGAGCCATTGTGAAGTTCTTGGGTGTAGTGATTTCCTGCGGCAGTGAGCTCTGCAGCAGAATTATACATGGTATAGAAAGAGGAAACCTTTTTACCTTTATTTCTTTTCCCCTTTTATGTCTTTGAATGTTTCATCAGTCATGCAAATGAAAGAGGGAAAAGAGATGTGTCCCTCTATACTGTGCACTTATTTATATTATTTTACCATGTCTTTGTTTCATTCTTCCTCTGTCTGGGGAAGGATACACTTGGGAAGCATAATACACCTTCTTTGACAGAACTGACCAAGACATAAGAAGGATACTGGAGAATTAGGTGAAAAGTAAAAACTAAGTGAACACGTACATAGGCTATAAATGCCAGCCTGGTTAACAATAAAATGGTCTTTAGCTCTGTTCCTATCAAGAAACAGTTATAGCCCTCATAGTTTTCAGTGACCAGTGTTTAGCACTTGCAGGCACTCTTCTTCTCAGAAGCCATATGATTGCTTTCTTTGTCCTCTTCCTCTCAGTCTATGTTTCTATGTGAATTGACTTTTATAAGCATTTATTGCAAAATATTACAGGATGTCATAAATGGTTGTGTAATGAGATAGCAGCTATAAAATATCTTTAGACTTAATAAACATTGGGGTCACTGACTATTTCCAAGTAAAAACTCAGACCATATCATTGGAACTCAACTTTGCTTGTTTAGCCTGTGAGATTTGGGTACATGCCAGTCGCAATAGTTTATTTAGAGTGAACCTGATGGTTCAGAATTTTTTTTTCCTGATGGTTTAGGTATAATTGGGGATGGAGAACAAGGAGAGAAGAACTAAGGTTCTTACTGACTCCCATCCTTCAAGCATGCAACCACTCTCTCTAGCCTCCTTCCTCTGTCTCTCCTTCCCACCCCTGTGGCAGGGATGCACCCATGCTTTTGTGTTCTCTCTGTGTGTTCTCTCTTTGCCTTACAGGAGCCATACATAAACAGATCTGCAATGTCAGTCCAAGCTCATTTCTCCCTGCAACGCACCTACATCATCTTTCGCACTCTGGGGCTGCGCCACCTCACTGTTGTTGATCTGCAGAACCAAGTGGTTGGGATAATCACCAGGAAGGATCTCATGCCTTTCCCACTGGAGGAGAGGCTCAGGCTCCAGCTAGCACCACAGAGCCCTGATGTGGGTGAGCAGCCCCTGGATTCAAGGCCATGGATGTGTTCTTAGGCTTTGTCACTTCCTTTTGAGCCCATGTTCTTCTACAGGAAAATATAATCAGAGCTTTTCTACTTGATCCCTTCTGGAGAAGAGATGCTTAAAAGCTTTTGTATCTAGACATTCAGGATTTTAGCCCAGAGCTATGTCTCTTCAGCTGTTTGGTGACTCCAAAATTCATTAATTTAAATGCTTGTGACACAAAAGAAGAATTTATATGTTTATCAAAGATGTACATACAATCAGATGTGAAGGATGGATGTTAAGAACGATTTTGTCACACTGTGTCTATACCTCCCAATGAAAAAATGTCATAATCATTAGCAGCAGTTACACTGGCAAAGCCTTTTAGTGCAAACTAAATCTTCAACCTTTGAGTATCTGCCTGTTAAAAAGGAAACTCTTTACATACCAGCTTTTTTATGTTGAAATATGTATGTTTAACTGAGAGGAAGTACTATCTTGAGAGAGGTTGGCAACTGAAAGGAACAAGGGATTTGCCCTTCTTATTGGCCTATCTGTTATTAGAAATTGAAAGAGAGAATTGTGTATAAGAGAAAGGTATTGACTGTGGGGCTCCTGCCAAGTTCCCATCACACTTCTCTTTGACAGAGACTTAACATGCTTTTCTGCTGCCTACATTTCTTTCAATTTCTTCAGCTCCTAGAATAGGCTCTCTTTCTCTCCTTCCACCTGATACAATAACATTTTAAGTTAAGTTCATGTGCAGTGAAGTATGGAGAAAGTCTAATAATGCAGAAGCAACATGATAAATTGTGGGAGTAGTTTTTGTGTATATAGCAGCATATTTCCAAACTGAGCACAAATTAAATAATTCTTCATTATTTTGGAGTCAATGTTTGAAACCTTGGAAAGTGTTGTTTGATAATAAATTAATGTGAAAAATCTTTTGGATAAAGAAGCTTCTAAATTCCCTTTTATGACTTTGTAATTGATGTTTAATTTTGTTCTGTTAAATGCCAGAGGGATTCCCACAGATTTGGATATTAAAATCAAATGTATATGAAGGAATCCACCACTAATGTTGTTCTAATGAATACCATGGAAAACGAGTAATAATTTACTGGTTATAAAAACTTGCCAAAATTCCTGGAAGTGAATTTCTGGTATTTGAAATCATGCAGCTTTGAGTCCCCTATGAATCAAAGATTTGTTGGTTTTTCTCCTCTCTCTGCTAGATCTTGTCTTTATTTATCAATAATGCTGCTTTTGTAGCACCACAGAGAATGCACAGCACTTTAAAACTTATGTGTCCAGTCAAGGCAAAAAGGTGGCAGGCCAAAACCTTAATGAAGGTACATAAGAAAGGCTTTTTAAACGGTCAGTTAAAATATGTCATATGCAGGGTGAGAAACGCTTTGCAAATCATGCATCCAAGAGATACGGAGGTGGATGTTTATTTAGATCCTGTTAGAGTTAGTAATCTTTTGTTCATTAGTACACTAGTAAGATTGCCACTATTGATCTATGCCTCACCTACCTGAAAAATGTGAAGCTTTTCTTGAAGGAATTAGGGTTTGTGTGCTAGAAGAACAAGAGATCTAATTTAGAAACCCCACGTGATTTCCCCTTAAGGCAGTGAGAATCTCTTCTCTTGATAACCAAATCTGAATAACCTTGCCGTGAATTTGCATTTTTGGTTCAAAGCCCATTGCTGATTTCCTTTTCCTTGATTTATTGAGTACACAAAGTATCACCCTTCTAAGACCTGAGTAATGTAATTTCTTTTTGCTTACAGTATCTGTGGCTAAATGACTCAGTACAAACTGTAGTTGGGGAGTACTTTGCAGAGTATGAGGGCTGGAGATAGCCAGGAAATCTGTAACATGTTACACAACTTTGAACAGGTCACTTAAATGCTTGGCATTATCATTTACTCCTCCTTTAAAGTTGGAACAGTGATATGGATCCACCATAGTTACTGTGAAGAGTATATATGTGAAAGACATTATGGGAAGTAAACTATTTATCATAACGTTTTGTGCCGGCCAGTTGTAAAAAGCAGTGTGGGATTGGTTTCCCCTGCCCCCTGTCAGTAACAAGTGTAATTTCTAAGGGAAATTTCACACAATTTTCATGGAACTTCTCGTAACTGTGTTGTGAGTTGGGTGGGGGAAGGCAAGCCGCATTTTTCTGTACATTGTTATGTAGCTCCATTGCTAGATGAGGGGTTTTTGTTTGTTGGTTGGTTTTCTGTTTGTTTTGTAATATCTGTGTGTTTGGGAAGACACACGAAAGAGAATTCCTCCCAGGACTTTCTAAAACAAGTGGCTCCCTTATATTCTGGACTCCAGTGACAAATCCATCTCATCACAAACCATAATGGCATAATACATCTAGGAAAGTGAAACCAGATGAAATCTGTAGGAAGCTTTTCATTAATCTGTGATTCTCATGATCCTTATATAGAAGCGGTCTCCAAGGAATAGCATTAAAAAGGAGTCATATCATTTGACTCTTTGGCAGAAGATACTTTTGTTTTATTTCTTGTCTACTTATAGTGAAGGGTAAATGTTCTGCTATTTCTTTGTATGATTTGAACTGAAGACTGGATAAAGCAAAGATGCTATTTTTATTTGATATACAGTTTGCTTATGAATTTTCACAACTTCTGAATGCAAATCTCTGTGACAAAGGGCTTCACAACAAAATTCAAGTCACTGGCATTATTTTTGAGTTATGCTTTGCATCTGCGCCTCTTTCATCCTCCTTTATGATGGTGTTTTCCAAACACTTCTTTCTCTCTTAAACTGAAATATGTCATAAAACTTAGGCAGACTGAATTTTAGATCTAGGTTTGAAGTACAGCCACACAAAATTCCCCGTCAATTAGAAAAAATACTTTCACAATAGAAACATTCAGCCATCTGTGCATTACATATTGTTGTGAACGCGCATAAACTATTGTGAGAAGGCTTTTGTGGTATGCAGCTTTAATGTATGGTTTTACAGGTACTCTGTAATGTCTATGTGTTTATACTAATGTATGTAACATTAGTGGTGTTTTTCCTGTCATGTGATGCTTGCATGCTTTGGAATTAATTGCCTAGTGTTTTTAAACTGCCTGGTTTATCACCCTGTGGAACCTTTTAACATTTTCTTGTTTTCCAGCTGCTTCTGGAAACAACGGGATGTTGTCTTATAATCGCATTTGTTTCCTGACCATGAACAGAAAAGCCTAAAGGAGGGAAGGCAGATGAAGAAATTCTTAGTATCTACTTTATATGAAAATTATGATTTTAAGGATGCAGGGAGCAACACTGCTAAAGTTACTAGTAGAAAAAGGGGATCTACCTTACCTCAAAGCTGAGATAGCCTTGAGCCAAAATGCTAAAGCGGAATGGAAATGTAACTAGCTGTACTCTGCAAGAAAATCTGCCTGGAAAAGCACTGATGAGGAAGTGCTGCAAAATGTTACTGTTGTCTCTGCTGTCCCTTTTCACACAGCTTCAGTTCACAGAGCTGTCAGTGTACCTCTGGTGATCATGAAATCACTTAATGAAATGAAGTGTAACCAGCTCTCTACTAAACTAGTGGTTAATTAAGTGTGACCATCAAGTGATGGGAACCATGGTATACAAGGGAATGCTTGTTCATTCCTGAAGGGCCCATTAAAGTAAGAGGAAATATGTGATCAGCACAGTTGTCTGAATGTCTAACACAGTACGGCTTGGGAATGCCAGTATCAGAGTTCAAACACAAGAGGAGTTACTGCTGCTTACTTGAGGTACTGAACAAACCAGAATAACGTACACTATGTGATTGTAATCAATGCCTAGCACACTTCTGAGCGGCCAAAGCAATGAAATGGTTGACTTACTTGGAGTATCTATCTCATTAAACTGGTGAATCTTGCTTGTCTGAGATCACAGATTGTGTGCAAAGACTTGGCATTCTGCCACTGAGGCCACTCCTTACTGCATACCAGCAGAGAAACTGAGAGGAATTACCAGTTTCTGCACATTTTATTTTTAAGGAGTTACAGAAATTAATTTGTATTTTTGTGCAGGCTGTATTTGCAAAGAGCTCTGTAGATGTGAAGTTCCACAGCTTCTTCTGTGATGTTACTGTATGACCCATCCTTGTATATGGTGGAACTGAGATGTGGATATGAAGTAGCCTACTGAGTACTGTAAAGTGAATCAGTGGCATATCTAAAACCAGAACTTCAGACTCCTGACTTCTGCTTAAGAGTAATCTCTTACTTGTAAAGTAGATACAAAAGCTAGCACTGAGGGATGGCATGGCAACTTGTGTGACTCATATGTCCGCTCACATTTTGTCAGCTTTGATATGCAGGACAGAAGTGTTTCTAGTGTGATAGGGCCATCCACTGCATACAGAACAAAGCCGCCCATGCAACAAGGCAGGAGGGACTGTAGTCCTGTGTAAGTGCTCTCAATGAGAATGAAGCTTGAAAGCCTCTCTGAGATACATTGGGTACAGCTGGTTAGCATAGCAAAGGAAGGGACCACTGCTGAATCACTGCATTGCAAGTGCAGAAGGCATGAGTTTCTGTGAAAACATGAGATGGAAAAATGACCACAACTGAGACAATAAATGCCTGCTGAGACAATAAATGACCACAATTGGATATGTCTGGTATGCGTGTGTGTGTGCATATACAGGTAAGGAACCTAATAGTTTTGTAGCTACCATTTGTAATTTAGAAGACAAGCTAAGCACTGGATGAGGATGTACATTGCCTTTTAGTGGGGGAAAAGAATGGGATGGGGGAACAAATTATGTATCTCTTGAGCTACATTACCCTACAATCAGATAGACTATTACCTGTAGAAACCTTCTGAATCCTCAGGGAGTAGGCAATTGGATAGGGATTAGTGCTGATGCAAGTTACAGGTTGAGAACAGGGCAGAGAGGTAAAAGAGACACAAGGTATTTAAGACACGTTGCCGAATCAAGTGCCCATGATAGCAGTGTCTTGCAGGACATATAAATAAGCAGTAATTGAAATGCCAACAACAGTATAAAATATAAACTTTATTCACAAAAATGCCATGACATTTCTTTAATCAGCTTGGGTGGGTTGGATCTCTGACAGAGATCCTTCTTGCACCTTGTCTTTAAGGTGAAGTACATCTAAAAACATCAGCTCTTTGAACTTAGAAAGCTAAGTTTCACAGAATCACAGAAGAATTTAGGTTGGAAGGGGCCTCTGGGGGTCATCTAGTCCAACACCCTTCTAAGAGGAGATCTAACGAGATCAGGTAGCTCAGGGCCATGCCCAGTCAAGCCCTTGATGTCTCTGAAGATGGAGAGCCCACATCTTCTATTCCAGTATTTCACCACCTGCATGGTAAAATATTTTTCTCATATTTAATTAGAACTGCTCATGCTTCAGCTTGTGTCCATTGCCAATTGTTGTGCACCTGCAAGAAGAGTCTAGCTCTGTCTTCTCTAAACTCTGAGCTCAGATAGCTTCAGTAGTCAGGTCTCCTCTGAGCCTCCTCTTCTCCAAGCTGAATGGACTCATCTCTCTAAGCTTCTTCTTATGGGCCAGTGCTCCAGCCCCCTGACTAGTCTGGTGGCCTGCTGCTGGACTTGCTCCAGTATGTTAGTATTTTTCCTGTACTGTGGAGCCTTCCCACTACCCCCAAACCAACCGGTGCAGGTACCATGCTAATCTTCTCCATCCCATTCAAACTTCAGTATATATGCTGCCAAAGAGAACATGATTTCATTAGAAGATAAGCTAAACAATGTTTTTTTAAAAAGAAGAAACTTGGAGAAAATGGAAATGAAAGGTTTTTAACCCATTTCTGCCTTCTCCCCCATTACGCAATGTGTACTTATGTTCTGGTCTTTTTCTCAGTCCACAGTTTTCAGTGGCTTCCTGCACTGTAAGGAAGTCTTCTCAATCCCCTCTCAGCAACCTGGGAGAAGTATTTGCATCAGCTCGGGCCCTTGGTTGTATATGTCTCCTCTGCCTCTCTCAGAGCTCTCCTGCCGCAATTTGTGCAAGGCTTCTCCTTGTGCGTTTCTTCACTTTGACTTGTTCTGCACTCCAGAAACTTTTTCCCTGAAAAGTTGCTCAACTGCTCTTGGAAAAGCACATTTCCTCCTCCTTCCAGAAGATGCCCCCTGAGTGAGTGCAGCCGCATTGTTCTCTGCTGTCTCTTGAAAGGAACATAATGCCCATTAGCACAGAGTAACTCCAAATGAAGAAACTAAAATTCAACATGTGAACAGAAACATCCACAACATTGTTTTGAAAAAATTATTCACTGGGGTCTGGCCGTGATTTTGGAAATTACTCAGGGTGGTTTTATAACAGTCAAAAATGTAAGGTGCTGTGTGTGAGGCTTTGGGGTTTGAACATATTTTTCCACGACTCTTTATATTTGTCAGTGAGAACATACAGCTCTTTTGACAGTAGGACTTGGGTGGGCTGATGGTTGTTGGATGCTGTTATAGGAGGTTGGCAGGACACAGTGATAAACTTACTTGTCAACAGCCTCTCTGGCTTTCTCAGGACAGGCTAAGCTTTGTACCTCTACATTTTGTTTCCATGTAGTCCTTGGTAGTTTCTCCGGTATGGGTTAATTGATTCTGTATTTGTTTGCCATTGTTTTTATGCCCAACATGGAACCCTTCTCAGTCACACTCATTTTGTATCTATTATTCCCTGCTTTGTTATGCTGTTTCCCTCAGCCAGAAAGAATTCTCCTTAAATTGTTTGCATGTTGGTGGCACTGGAGACCGAAGAAAATAAAGAAGATATCCACAGTAAATGTTGAAAATGGGGTTCTTCCCACATGTAGGGTGGAAAATAAGGCTGCAAGCAGCAGTGGGGAGATCTCCAGTAGGATGACCTCAGCCATGGGAGCCAGAAGAAATCTTAGAGACCACCTCAAGAAGAAGCAGACTTATGGCTGCATCTGCATACAGTAAAGCACTTTCCCTGAAAAGCAAGCTACCTGCATAGATGGAGGCCAGGTGGAAGGGCTCTGTAGGCTCCTTTTGGCCTCTGTGCCTGCATTTCCTTCCTGTGTGACCAAATTGTTGTGTAGGGTTGGTGCTCACTAAGGTTTCCTGTGGTATGGACTTGGAATGTTGTTAAGATAGATGCATGGACACTAGGGAGGTAAAACTACGCTTGGGTACTGCAGGCCAGATGCCTTAATGCCTCATCCATTCATAGTTCATTTGTGGCCACTTTCGCTTTGATATTTTGGGCATCTGCTGTTTCTCTCTCATGCAGCATCTTTTTATTTCCTATTAGTTTTGTATTGGTTGCAATGCAGTTGTATTAACAACACTTTTCCACATTGTGTTATTTTCTGTATATATTTCTCCTTCCCTTTTCTCCTTTCTCATTTCCTTTATTCCTTTTCCCTTTCTCCATTTTCCCCTTGCGTCTTCTTTTCTCTTTACCCTTCCCTTGCCTTGCTTTGCCTTCCCTTCCCTTCCTTTCCCTTCCCTTCCTTTTCCTTTCTTTCCCTTCCCTTTCCTTTCCCTTCCCTCCCCTTCCCTTTTCCCTTTCTTTCCCTTCCCTTCCCTTCCCTTTCCTTTAATTTCCCTTCCCTCCCCTTACCCTTCCCTTTTCTCTTCCTTTCCCTTTCTTTCCCTTCCCTTCCCTTCCATTTCCCTTCCTTTCCTTTCACCTTCCCTTTTCCCTTCCTTTCCCTT
>JANHGB010045833.1:0-13115 GCA_026283785.1 Coracopsis vasa | reverse complement strand
CATGGTTTAGTGTGAGGTGTCCCTGCCCATGGCAGGGGGATTGGAACTAGATGATCTTAAGGTCCTTTCCAACCCTATCTATTCTATGATTCTATGATAATCATAATGAAAAGGGAGATAACAAAAAGAGAAAGAAACAAACCCCAAGAAAAAGCAGTCATGCAAAATGCAGTTGTGTCACCACTGCCCAATTCCAACTCGTTCCCCAAGCAGCCATTAGGCCCCTTCCAGCCAACTCCTCCCAGTTTCTATACTGAGCATGACATACTGTGGTACGGAATATCCCTTTGCCTAGTTCTCATTAGCTGCCCTGGTTATGCTCCCTTGTGGCCTCTTGTGCCCCTCCTCACTGGCAGAGCATAAGACTGAAAAGTTCTTGACTTTGGATAAGCACTACTTAGCAACAGCTAAAACATCTTGTGTGTTATTAACATTATTCTTATAGTAAATTAAAAAACTGTGGCAGCTAGGGAGAAAATTTATTATATCACAACCAAAACCAAGACACATTTTCTCAACATTTTTCAAATGACAATATTAAAGTTCTATCTGTGCTTAAACTATTTTTTGATACTCAAATACATAGGAAAAAAGAACATAAGCAGGAAGGATGGAGATGAAGGAGAAAATATTGGTACTAATGTAAGACTGGTCATAAAATCAAAGAGAACAGACCTGAGTAAGAAGCTAGAAGACAGTCATATCAAGAGTCACAGAGCGAACAGATAAGTCGTGTGCTAGCATTCCCATCTATACCACCAATACTGAAGGGCATATTCCATTTTTTCAGGCAAAGCAATGTAAATACAGAATTTAACTTAGGATATAGAGGGTAATACAATATAATTGAAAAAGAGAGTATGTTTCTAGCCTTAAAAGCTTAAAGACTTCTTAAAAACTTCCACATTAGTTTTGGCATTTAATTTCCTTTTGCCTCTCAGAGAATGAAATAGGAACATCAGAAAGGTAGGATGTGAAGGTAACAGTTTTTCTCTGTCTTCAGAAGAACCATTGTGAAACATCTCTTGCTCTCTCTCAATGTTCTGAAGCTCTTTCCAGATGAGGTAGTTCACAATCAAGAAAACCTTGCTTAACTTCATTTTCCCAAGGCACAAACAAGTTAATATATTTGCCTTAGTACATCAAATAGAAATCAGCACTGATCACAGTCCAGCTGAGACTGTTTTAACTTGCACCTTTCTTACAGATGCTTCCTCCTATCCAAAATACATTAGATCAACTGTTGATTTTCATCCAAGTATCTTACTTTCCAAAGCAGAAAAACAAACACTAGGATGATGTACCATCTCTTCGTCATCAGTCAGTGTCTACTGTAAGAGTTAGTTGTAACAATAGATTGATAGATGTTTAAAGAAATTGTCAAACTGTCACAGTCACCAGAGAAATTATCAAGAGTGGTGCACTATACCTTCTGGTTCTCCTCTGGGATCCTGGTGTAGTTGTACTGGCCAAAACTCATATCTCAGCTGAGCCAACTAGTGGATACTAAAGCTATCTTTGACAAAGCCATGACTCAGACTGTCTCTGGAACAAAATCAATAGCGCTTCCTTTGCATTTCATCTGAAGAAAAAGACATGTGATGCCCTTCCACTCCACTTGGCACTTATAAGGTCTGAGCTGAAGTACTTTTTATTAAAGTTTTCCCATTCAGTTCAAGAAAATTGTGGACCAAATGGAGATACACCAGGAAAAAAAAAGAGATTTAAGAAATATAGTATATGAAAAAGTATTAGAAAACTCATTTTGGTCTCCTGAAGACAAGAAGGAAAATAAAAAGTACTTTTCTGCAAACCCCAAACCATAAAATTAAATGCAGAAGTATGCAGTGATAGTTTAGCCTGACCAAGATGATTTCTATCTTTTACCATCCATTCACATGATAAAATTGGAAGCAAAGCAGCTTTTTACAAAAAGAAAACTTCCTTTCAGACCACTCCTGCTCCCTGGATGTGGTGGTACCTTATAGTGTTTCGCAGAAAAGGATTCCAATGTTTCCAATAATGGCACAACCTAGTACGGCAACAGACATGCTTCCACAGACAATGCTTCAGTGAATCCCCAAAAGATTTTTGAAAGCAAATATTTATTAATAATATCCACACTTAGATTTAGCAACTTCTGGTGCCAAAGTTAAGAGAACAGGACCACTAAGTGGAAGGTGCAAGTCCCAGTATACCATTCCCAGCTATCACTCCTCCTATATTCAGACCAAAAAAAAGAAGTTGCATTTAATTCCCACCTTTTTGCTATGTACTGAAGTTCAGGGAATACCCAACGAGCAATTTTATGAAACAGATTTTCTTGGCACTTGGGGCTCTTTTAATATAATATCTACACTGCACAAGCAAGACAGCGTCTTATACACTTTTCAAAAAATTAATCACTGATGAGCACTTTATGTTTAAAGACCCTGGGAACTTCAATAGAACAATTTTTAAATTAATAAAAAAGTGGAAAAAATTACTCAGAACAAGGAAAATAATTTCTTCTCTGTATTACTAAATATGTTTTATCTGTAAAAACTAAGAAACTAGATGATAATTTCTAATATTATTTGTTGCTAATCCATCTGAAAACACTGTCATTCTATCTCAGACTAAGAGTGGCACTGAGATGCAGGATTCATAATGGTCTGATATTTACTCAACCGCATGCATGGTGCTTCCCAAACTTTTTAGACACATACACCTATAGCATAAAATACATGTAAGTGTGATGTCAGGCAAGGAGGAGGATCCAGAAAGTTATAGGCTAAAGCTTCATATCAATTCCTGGAAAAATTATTGAATAAGATCTCATGGAAGGCACTTTCAGGCCTTGAAGGACAGGAAGATGATAATGAACAAACAGCATTGATTTACCAAGGGCAAATCAAGCATGGCCAAACTGACTGCTTTGAGTGACATAGGACTGGCTCTATGGATAAGGGGAGCGCATTGATTATTGCTTACTTCAAGAACATTTTTTACACAGTCTCCTTACAGAAAAACTAGAGTGATAGCATCTGGGTGGGTGAAGAACAAGGTGGATGAATCAGTAGTCAGACCACCAGGCTCACAGAGGAGTGGTCAGTACTTCAAAGTGAAACTGGAGGCTACTTAGTACAGCTGCTCTTCAGGAAGAGATGCTGAGGCTGATAGTGTTTAACTTCTTCATTAACACCTTGGGCAATAACACAGAATGCATCTTCAGCAAGCCTGGTGGTGACATCAACTTGCTAGACTGGCTGGCTGGTACTGTAGAGGACAGGACTGCTGCTCAGAGCAACTGGGACAAGCTGGGCAAATGCACCAACAGGTGATTGGTCAGAAGTTGAAGCAAAGAAAACTTGGAACTTGATGTAAGGGGCATGGAGGAGTGGGAGGGATGGGAGTAATTCTTCATTATGAGCATGGTAGAACACTTTAACAAATTGCCTGTGGAGACCAGAAATTAACTGATGCAGAGAAATGGGTGCAAATGCTTTTGTTTTCAGGTGCTAGGTAAAATAAACTAATATTATTTTTAAACTGAGGAAGTCTGCCGCAATGACAATCTCTTCCTGAAAGGGGAACTGTGATGCGAAGAGATCAAATTTTGACAAACATGTACATGAAAAGCCTCTTAGTTAATAGGTATGTCTCACGTTAATGGGTACTAGGCTGCAAGGACAAATTTTCCTGAAAGAGCATACCTAGGAAGTATGCCAGAGAGTTCCACGAAAGAGTGAGCTAACCTGGACAAAGGTAAGATAAAAGTGTCTAGTGTTATGGACATAAGCACCATAAACACAAAAATATGGTGACTATCTCACACAGTGAGCTGGAGGCTGAAAGACAAAAGCTACAAGACAAGAGGAAAAAAAGGGATTGAAAATGAAGGTGAATGTGGGCAGAGAAAAGAGGGAATGGCATAAAGGCACACCCCTAGGCAAGGTAGTACTGAAAATTCTTCAAGATCTATCACTAGTTATAAAAATCTCTACAGATGACTTCTGAAGGAAAAGAGAAGAAACATATTCAACTGTATAATTAATTTCTTGTTTATGTTTCTTCAAACTTCAGCTTGTAGTCTGAAACATTAACTTCTGTTCTATTCACAGAAAATTCTGTTCACAGATTTTACCTTAGGGTGAATAAAGTATTGATTGAGTTGGCAGCCTCTCCTTAAGGTTCATTTTCATTCACATATGCATAAATGATTCCAAGATGTTAGCATTTAAACCAAGGAAGCTAAAAAGAGAAAAACAAACAAACAAAAAAATCCCTACCACATCACACACACACACACACAAAAAAAAATTATCTCTGAAAATACCATTTTTTAAAGTGTTTATTAATTACATACTTGGCAACCCAAAACCATCAGTTTAACTGGCTAATAGTTTTAGATTACAGAATATTTATCTCCCTGAATGACTGAGAACCTTATAGCAGTATTAATCCTTTCAACAGTTTTATTTCTTTCTCTCATTTATTTTAACATGATTACAATGAGATTTTGTTCATCTGAGATGGTAACTGCTTGTGCTTCAACCCTTGCCCTCCATTTCCTGGGTACAAACCTCAGCCTACAGACGGGCTTTCTTGACTGTCAGCTTCCCCATTCAGCATCCAGTTGTATTCCAGGACCTTGGGGAAATTAAGGAAGCACTGTCTTATACTCTCAGCATATTTAAGTCTCTCTCCTTTCCTAGAACTTTACATGAGCAAGGCCCAGAGAACTCTGAAAACGAGGAAGTACACTGTAAAAGCATACAAGCAATCTTAATGTCTAGGTAAGGATCTGGAGAGAAGAAAGGCAGAGGAAAAGTAGACCAGAAGCATGGAGACCTGGATGGGCCAGAGAGAAACAAAAGCCAGAAAAAAGCAAAAACGTGAGTGTACCCAGCCGCGCTGGGGTCAGTACCTACATACTCCAATTCTCTCCTGGGCTACAAAAACAAGGAAACACTTTCCTCCAAGAAAAGGTAGGGATGGCATGCACTCATATAACTTGCTCCTAGCCTTTTTGTTTGGCCTAGTCATCTAAGACACACCCGTAACAACAACTGAAATTATATGGTTTAGAGACAATCAACCTCATTATTTACATACACATGTAAATGTATTCAAATGACTTAGCCCTTAGAGTACCCAATTTCTTCCTTCTGGCTATAAAAAGCTGAAAATGCTTATTCTAAACATTACAGGAGATGGTTCATACTCCCATTATCCATGATACTGTGCAGGGCAACAGAGAATTTTTAAGTATTAATACTCTGTAATATGATGCTGACTTTGTAGGACAAGATAGAAAAATAATGAATTGGAGATGGTAACAGGACATTAAAGAAGAGACAAGGAAGGAGAAGAAGAAATAGAGCATTCTTGTTTAATCTCTGGAAATCAGCACAACCACAAATCATGTTGCAGTATGTCCTCCCACCTCCAGCTGCTACTAACTTCCAGAATGAACAAATTTTACTCAGACTAGCCATGTCTCAGCTATGAACCTAAGAAACTATATTAATAACCATTTGTCATGGTTTAAACCCAGTCAGCCATAGATCAGCCACGCAGTCTCTTTCTCACTCCCCGCCTTTCTTTCCCTCCCCCTGCTCCTGGAGGGATGGGGAGGAGAATCAAAAAGAATGTAACTCCTACAGCTTGAGATAAGAACAGTCCAGTAACTAAGGTATAACACAAACCACTACTGCTACTATCAATAATAATAATAATGATAAAGGAAATAACAAGGGGAGAGAATACAACCGCTCACGCGCCAAGCGATACCCAGCCCGACCCAGCAGTGCTCTAGCCCTTCTGGGTAACTGCCCAGAAGTTCTACATCCTAGGCATGACGTGCTGTGGTATGGAATACCTCTTTGGCTAGTCTGGGTCAGGTGCCCTGTCTCTGCTTCCTCCCGGCTTCCCCTCCTCCCTGGCAGAGCATGAGGCTCAGAAAGTCCTTGGTCAGACCAAACATTTGAGCAGTAACTAAAAACATCGGTGTTATCAGCGCTGTTCCCAGGCCAAAAGTCAAAAAACACAGCGCTGCACCAGCTACTAAGAAAGGGAAAAATGACTGCTACTGCTGAACCCAGGACACCATTTTCTCCTTAAAGAGTGTTCTCTTCACCAAAGCACCTATAACCAACATACAGTAAAATTTTTTAGTGTGCAATTTACTTTTCTAAAAAAACAAATTGAACTTCAGCTTCTTCAAGTATAATGCAATAAACCACTTCAATCCCATGTTAACTCCCAGTAACACTGACCAGAAAGCCATTTGGCCTAGACTAGGAAACTAGGCAGCAGTGGACTAGATGACCTTTTTTTTCTCAGCTATTGCAGGTAAGACTGACAGTTCAATGCTATGTTATTTATATTAGAAGTCTCATAGTACACGTGTATCTCTTACATCTGATCACAAATGTAGGGACTAAAAAATGCCTCCCCCTTCCTCGTCTGTAACAACTAGTACTTTAGTGGACCTGCATTATCCAGTTTTGCTTAACTGCTCCAAAAAGCACCTCCACCATTTAAATACATTTACCTAAAACAGTAAGTGCTTCCAGACAGATGAAAGAAGCCATGAATTAATCAGCATACATTGCTCATCTCCTATACCACTTTTCAGAAATACAAGTTTTAGTGAACACATTATGCTGGAAGAACATTGCCAGGTAACCTTAAGTCTGCATTAACAGGTTAATTGACTCTTGTCCTCTTCACTGAGGTGTGAGGATGGTGAATGGAAGATAACAGTCAAAATAAAACAGGGCAGGATCTGAAGGGGGTGGGGAGGAAATCACTGCAAGGATAGTGAGGTTCACTAGAATAATGAACAGCTGCTCAGATAGGTTGTAAAATCTCTGTTCTTCCAAACACAGTGTGGGCCCAACTGTGAGTAATAGGACAGACTAAACCTTGAGGTCCCTTGCAACCAGAATAATTTTATGATTCTGTGATAGAGGGAAAAAACAATTAAAACTGCCAGCCAAAAAGACCCTGGGCTAAGGCAGACCTATCCAGGCTCTACAACAACTGAAACACCCTTCTCTGCATCAGCAAGTCCTTTTACAGATTTGATCATAAAATTCTTCAGAACATTTGCCAGCAACTGTCAGCTTTAACTTAGACTTTCCTTCTCAGTTTGTTATCTCAGACATAATAATTACTTTTCACTCTTCCCTTCAGCTACTAGATAACGGAGAATTGTTTGCCTTACTAAAGACAAATATGGCTGATTTCTTATGTGGCATTCAGTTCATAAAATACACAGGAAAACCATTTTCTTTATACTCACTCTGGGCCTGTTCCCTTCATTTATACAGCAATGCACAATCAAAGCATTTATTATTCTCCTCAGAACACTCACTCTCAAAAAAAATACAGGAGACAGCTTCCCTTTCTGTCACCTTTTTGAACCTCAGCTAAAAATTTTGGGAGGCTTCTTTTTCCAGTGGATGAACTACAAAAGAAGAGATACTTTTCTTTGGAATTTTTTTTTTGGCATTTGATTCTTCATTCCCATCAGCCTTTCAGCCATCTACTGGAACTGTCTTGGGTGGAGAATTCTTAATGACAAGAGAAGATTCTTCTTCAGCATACGAGCAGGAGTCTGCATCATATACAAAATGCTCCACAAGCCTTTCTTTGGTCTTTTGTGCACCACTTGCCCCTTTTGAAGGCAGAGTTGCTCACACAGCTGATGAATTAACACAGATAGAGGCTAAAAAAGGAGTTGTATTCTCAGTAATGTAGTTCTCAGTAGAAATAGAGATTCAATTTTCCATATTATTCGCTCTGCCAAAAGAGAAGAGCTGAAGTCTGCAGTTTTACTGCCTTAGGTGAAATATGAGTTGGCCCTAAACAGGGCATAAATAAATCTGTTTTCTGCCCCTCTGTGGTGGTGAAATGGAAAACTTATTGTTGCTTTCTAAATTCTGCATTGAAAATCCAAATCTAGCTAAAACATTATTTAATTTCATGAAAATATCTCTTAAAAACTCAGAAAGGTCTCGATATGTCATAAATCCTTAAGTCTAAAATGGCAAAAGCAATGTTCTCTGAATAACAGATTGTCTAGAGGAATTAGTTTATGCCAGAAATTACAGTTTTCCACTGAGCTCCAGTCTTATCTCACTAGAAATGAAAGCCTTTTGAACAGTGAAATAACTAGGCAGATTACACAGAAAGAGTTCATGGCATGTACCTTAAAAATCAATGTATCGCTGATATCCTGGTCATTAATTTCAGTGGAAATGCTACCTGCCCCTTTTCCTAGTTTGGACCAAAAGCATGAAGAAAAAAATCTGCAATTACTAGGGAACACTCCACGCCAGTCTTTGAATCAGTTTAGGATTTGGTCAATTTAGCACCTTCAAAATAGTTAAGGGGAGGGAACGGGGTGGGGGGGTGAGGGACGAATTAACAAACATTAAAATTTATTACCTACTTCCTTTTGATGGATTAGTGGTGTATAACTGGAGACCTTTTGCATTATCTGTTTTAAAATGTGTGCAACAAAGCAGACCATATTATGTTAAATGGTAGCTATTTCATTTATGTCTAGAAAATACTGTCAAAAGGTAATAGCCATCTGCCACTCTGATAATTGTCCAGGTGAAAACACTGACTTTATGATAATATTCTCTTGTAACAGCTCTGTATCTGCTATAGTGAATGTCTGATGAACACCAAATAATTCTGTTTGACAGAATTAGCCAACCCAGATAGGGCAAATGTTAACAGAGGGAAAATTAATTGACAAGAAATAATTTGGGGTAGGAAACTCCAAAGTCTCCCATCAAAACTGATAAATTTTAAGCTGTGATAAATTTGTCAGTTTTCCTGGTGGAAGCATTATCCTCAAATTGCATTGTTTACTGTTGCAAATAGTTACCTCTCAAAGTATCAAACTTGCAGAAAGAAACGCTGCCTTTTCATTAGATCAGTTTTTCCACTGAAGTGTAAGATGACATGATTTTTGGTCAGCAGCTCAGACACGTCAGAACTTGTGCAACCTATGAATTCAATTATGCACATTCCTTGATTTTGCCTTTTTTTTTTTTTTCCTTTCACTGATGTACTAAGGATTCCCAGCTGTGTAGCAGACACAACTGGAGGTTCCAAAAGGCAGGCTGCCTTGTGGTCAAGAAAACCTCATTAGTATCTTACTGTTTGTTATCAAGTTCACAAGAGAGGAGCTTAAAGGAATACATCACATGCTGCACATGCATGTACATATGTCTGTTTTCTCAAGTTTCATTTTTAAAGAAAATATAGGTTGGACATGCTGCACATTAGCCTAGCTGGCTGTCAGTAGGAAAAGCACATTGCAGGAGTTTCCGAACTACAGCACAACTGGAACCTGCTCTCCCAGTTAAAGATTTTGTGTCCTATCCTAGAAACAAGTCTGGCAATCTGTATCATAGTAGCACAGAATCACAAAGTAACTCTTAGCACCACTGATCAAAAAATCTTCCATTATCATTTGGTTGTGCTTATTTAGATACCATTTTTTAGAACACCTGCATATGCTTCCAGTAGGCCCCATTACATAAAGCAAGCAGATCAATTCCTGCATAGCTGCACAAAACCATTAAAAGCTACTGCCACAGCTGCAGCTGGAAAGCTATTAGCAACCAACCTGTTAGGAAATACACGCACAAAACATTATTCCCAATATGCATCAAACCCATGCATCTTTGACCATGCTCCAAAGGCTGCCAAATCTAAACTCAGCCACATCAAATACTAAGTGAATCCCAAATGCATGAGCCTTTAAAAATCTGGAAGAGGCTGCCAGCAATTTGCACAAAGATTGCGATAAGAAACAAATTTTGCAGATAACTACATCTCAGCAACAACTTACTGAAATTCAATACAGAATTAAATATGAAATTTCAGTTTGATATGGAAACTTTAATAATCCAAATTACTAAGTCCACAGCTGAACTTCACTGCCTAGCTTCTTACTCCTGCCTTCTTACTGAATGACTTGCTCTTATCCTCTACAGCTCTGCAAGAAGTTCACCACTAAAACTTTCCCATGACCTTAGTGACAGGTACAACAAAGTCTTTACTTAGAAAATGCTCATTTGAAGTAACAGAGTTTTACGGGACAACACTTGCCAAAACAGTTTCTGAAAATCAGCCTGTGATACATGGTCCAATTTAGTGCCTAGAATATGGCATATCTAAAAAATAGTCTCTAGGAATGCATCAGTTACCTAAGTGTAACACCATTACAATGTTTGCCCTTGAGCCTAAGCAATCAGTATTAAAAGAGTAATTTGCATGTATATCAGTGTAACAGGGACTGTCTGCTACCTCTGAGGCAAGAATATGGATACCAAAGGAAGGGAGGGGGCAACGCTACATTTTCAGTTAAAACAAAATTGATACAGTGAGCATCAACAAATTTGCAGGAACAAGACATTCCTCTAAAGGAAACTGAAAACGAACCATTGAATTACTTGTTATGACATGGCACATATCAAGTTCTATTAGCCTTGATAATACAGTAAGAAAAAATGTGTACTATGGTGGTAAGTACCTGACAGTAATGAAAAAAGAAGTTTACTATTCCATCATAAACCATGATATGTCTACATGCTGCAAATATTTATTGTCTTTACTTCCATCTAAAAGCATCAATTTCAGTAAGCAGCAGGATTAAAACCAGAACCAGCTACTTTTTCACTAAATACATCTCTAACTTGTTGAAATAATAGTTATATAATGGTATGGAAGACAGACAGGTTAAAAGAAACAAGACACAAGAAAGGATATGCCCAGCAAGAGCACAGTTGTATGATGGCTTCGACAGAACTTTCAGGTGAGTCATTAAACTGATGAAAGCTATATCAACAGAAGCAAACTTTGTGTGCTCAATGACATATGCATAGAGCTTTTAGTCTTCATCAAAAAAGGAAAAATTCAAAGCCATTTTCTTATACTACAGGTGAGAACAACAAAGAAGGAGCTCAACTGTTTTAGCGGATTACTTACTATCCAGAAGCACATGATAGTTGGGCCAAACAAACTTGAGATAAATGGTATTGAAAACCACTGTATAATTTACCCTCCTGTTTCAATACTGTTTCACCTTAAATAAGTGCATGTATCTCTACTTAGATTCTTATAGCTCTTTGAAAAAGCATGGCATGGCATTTTGCTAGTGCAGGTGACAAAAAAGCCAGCATGAAAACATAAAATGTACTCTAAAGTGTCTGAACAGCATCTTGTTCTTCTCCCCTATCTCCATAGCTACACTAAGAGTGAATCTGTAATTGGCAACTTTTGCGATGCTTTCATCTGTAAACATGCTACATAGACTGGAAAAGTAGTAATAAACTGAATCAGAACTTTAAACCATTGATGGAAAACAAATTACACCAAGAGACATAAACAAGCCAGAAATCTGAATCATTCCCTTACTTCTTACCCAAGTATTTACAGTATTTTTTGTAGTTTATTTTGAGTAACTTTAACTGTACAGATTGCCATCTTAATGATTGTAGCTGCCCAAAGTGATTTGCAACATGAACCTGACCAAAATCTAAAATTTAATGCCTGGCCTTAACATTCATTGTATTTGAATGCTATTCATCAAGTGTGGGGTTTTTAACAGAAGATGTAGCAATATTATAAGGTTAAAAGAAGGGTGATCTCAGCCATAAATTTGATGGATGGACCACTCAGTGGATAAAGTCTTGGCTGGATGGCCGCACGCAAAGAGTTGTGGTCAACAGCTCAATGTCCCATTGGAGACCAGTAAAGAGTGGTGTCCCTCAGGGATCGGTGTTGGGACCTATCCTGTTCAACATCTTTGTCGGTGACATGGACAGTGTGATTGAGTGTGCACTCAGCAAGTTTGCCGACAACACTAAGCTGTGTGGTTCAGTTGATACATTAAAATGCCCAAGTGGTGAACTTGTGACTCAACTCTGTCTCTGCCTGCATTGTTTGTATTCCTTGTAGGCTTTTTGCAAATTTCTATTTTATGATTGGTTGCAGAGGTTTGTTAATTTAGGTTTGGTACAGCTCTTTCTTGTCTCACTCTTCCAGATTCATGAGTTTACCCTTATCCACCAAGTGGTCCATCCATCAAATTTATGTCTCTCCAGTTTAGAGACAAGGATGTCGTGCAGGACAGTGTCACACGCTTTGCACAAGTCCAGGTAGATGACATCAGATCCTGATGCCCCTTTCCATCATTTCTATAGCCCCATCATAGAAGGCCATCAAATTGGCCCTTAGTGAAGCCATGTTGGCTGTCACTAACCATCTTGTTGTTTTTCAGATGCCTTTTTATGTTTTCCAGGAGAATCTGCTCCATGATCCTGCCAGGCAGAGATGAGACTGACTTTCCCAGGTCTTCCATTTTCCCCTAGGGAAGCTTCACTAAAATCAAATAAAAGCTACTAATAAGGCAGCCAAAAATGTTAGGGTTTGGGGTTTGTTTGTTGTTTTTTTTTTTTGGGGGGGGGGTTGTTGTGGTGGGGTTTTTCTTGGTTTGGTGGGTTTGGGGGTGGTTTTTTGGGCCATTTGCACCCACAAAACCTGCTTGTTCCAACAGCTTTACAATAACATCCAATCTTTTGCTGCTTTTCATGACGTAAAAGTAGTTTCTGATGGCACAAGTTTACATTAAAAGGCAACTTCTGTCTTCTGTTCTTATGCTGTGTGTAGTGGTTTAAACCCAATCAGCCATAAATCAACCACGCAGTCTCTCTCTCACTCCTCCCCTTAGTCCCCCCCCAGGCTCCCGGAGGGATGGAGAGGAGAATCGAAAAGAATGCCACTCCTACAGGTTGAGATAAGAGCAGTTTAGTAACTAAGGTATAACACAAATCACTACTGCTACCACCAATAATAATAATCATAAGGGAAATAACAAGGGAAGAGAACACAACTGCTCACCACCCCATATGACCGACACCCCAGCCCAACCCCCGGCAGTTCTCTCTACCCTTCCGGGCAACTGCCACCAGTTCTACATTCTGGGCATGATGTGCTGTGGTGTGGAATACCACCTTGGCTAGCCTGGGTCAGGTGCCCTGTCTCTGCTTCCTCCCGGCTTCCCCTCCTCCCTGGCAGAGCATGAGGCTCAGAAAGTCCTT
>JANHGB010045830.1:0-14691 GCA_026283785.1 Coracopsis vasa | reverse complement strand
CTCCCAAATAAGGAAGCCCTTTTACAAGCACATCTATTTCAAAATAAATTAAAAACGAAAATGGAAATTGGTGCCACTACCATTTCAAGGTTTTACCATTTATTTGAATTAATTAATTCAGTAATTCCCAGTCTCTCCCAGGATTATGATTTTCACTGCTGAGCTATGTACAGATTGAAAGACCAGGTTGTATCTTAGAGATCTCTTTTCTAAAGTGCATGAAATGAAGTAAGTTGAAGAGAAGGAGGGTGATGGGTTTAGTAGAAGTCAAGTGCAGGACCTGAGTAGTGGTTTGGCATATGCGTGGCAGAATAAATCTCCTGTTTTGTCAAAGCTTTCTAAGGTGACTTTTTTTTCATTAGTCATTTTGGTATGATTCATTAAAACCATTTAGGAGTTATTTCCCATTGATTTTAGTGAGAGACAGGCACTCAAATACTCCTGAAAACCCCACAAGGCATGCATCTACATTTTTAGGTAACCAGATAGATCTAAAAAAATACATTAGCATTAAATGGAGAAAATATCTTCATCACAGTGAAATTTGAGGTTAAAAAAGACTAGAAAATAGTAATATTTTTGGTTACTGCAGTAATGTGAATCAGCTTTAAATACCTAAAGTGGACCACAGGGACAGGGGTCCCGATGCTGGACTGTTAATCACTGGTGTGGTCAAAATAGGCCAAATTCTACAGTCATTACTCAGGCAAAACTGCTGTGAAAAATTAGTGTAAGTTTTGCCAGGGTAAAGGTTTGGACTTACAGTGGGTGATTGCTTAGTCTTTTATCATTTGTTAGATCAGCAAACTCTTCTCAGCATGCAGCATGCACACAGGATATAATTTAGACCACCTACAGAACAGCTTGTCTGATTCCTAACTGCAAGCCATTAAAAACTAGAATGTAAATATGACATTTGAGCCAATAGTGCCATCAACATTGAGTGGGTTTCTGCAGTGGAATCAGAGGCATGTCTTGCTTGACTGGATTTCACAACCACCGCTTGTCTGTGAATTGTCTTCTCAAGACTCTGAAGTTAAAAAGACCCTGAGCTGGTAACACGCTGCTGATTTAGGACTATAATTAGATCAGAATGTAGCCTGGTTTTGGTTTAGCGGCAAACACAAAGACAGAACAAAGTTTCTCTTACCTGGATGCTGCTATAGCTTAGGAGCAACTCCACTGGCTTCAGCTCCTTGGTGCTGCAAAAGAGTGTGAAGCTGGGTCCACAGTACCCTACATGAAAGGTTATTTTCATTAGAGCTAGAATAGGGCTTCAGGAGCTAAATAAAATTAAGACTGTAATCTCTCAGGAGCCATAGGCATGCATGCTAGGCCTTCAGAACTAAATAACCAGAGTGACAGAAGTGTAACAACAAACACTTCAAGAGTTGGAGGGAACTGAACAGCCAGAGATCTGAAGCAACCTGCGTGTGAGGGCACAGGGGAAGGTGATAACACACTCGGGAGCAGAAGCCTGGATGGCAATTAATGCCCCCATCAGCTGCACTATGCTGCCAGCACTACCTTGGCTGTTCTCATCCTTCAATGGATATCGTGTACACTATTCTTATGGTACTCTTGGTAATTTTAAGCACTCTAGAGTCATAGCCATTTATAGTGTATGGAATTTCAATGGTGTTTATATTTCCATGTGAAAACCACTGATATGATGACTTAGTCATTTATGTAACATTAGGGGATAGTTGAAAATGGGGATCCTGGCCTCTTTCCATCCTAAAACATGTCTTATGTTTGTAACATTATACCACGTTTGCTTGGAAGTATTTTTGCTGCATTGATGAATTTATGATTAATGAGGTTTTGCATAAAAATTCTGTACACAACTAAAAATTACATGCAATTATATGTGCAGAAATAAAGTAAAAAATATTTGGGTTGGAGTGCACAACTTTGATTTGGCCATACTTACTGGTTACATGCAACACAATCTGGTAGTTTTCGTTATAAAAACAAAGTAATTAAATAACAGTAATGACACTTTTGCATGCAGAGTGAGTGACATAATGTGGCTTATTAATGAGAACAACAAAGAACAGTGGGATTAAGTGTATCCCTGGTGTAACACAGTTGCTAAAAATCAATAGTACCACGGGGACTAATATGGTCTAAAATGGATCGTTTTCCCAGACGGTGTTGCTCTGTGAAATCTTCTTATCTATTAGAGAAAAGGAGCAATGACCTCATTTAGCTGTGCTTTCTTTTTCACTTACTTACCTGTTTCCACTGGTTTCAGTGTGACTGTACAGGTGAAAATGGGGGCACGATTTGATCCCACCATGTAAATAGATACAAAACTTAACATCCTCCTGGGGAAACAGAATGCTTTGAATCTGCCACTTTTCAAAGAATTTGCAAACATTGTAGCTGTAACATGGTAGTCTAACTTAAGTATTTCCAGAGGTTGTGTTAAACTGGTGAGCCTTAGGCAGGAAACACTGTGTTATCTGAAGAATAATGAATTCCCAGAAGCTTCAGTTGTACCTGGCAGGATGAAATGACTAGACATAGTTTTAAAAATAACCTTTCTTTCAGATTTCAGAAACAACAGATGGGTCCAGATGGCCTAGAGTTACCCTGATTGTGGTCAGGACTGAAACTCTGTAGGTACAGGGGAACTGAGCAGTAAAAAATGTCCCTGTCTGCAGAGAATTACCTGATCCATGCCATTAAATCAGTTAATTATGAAATACTCACTGAACAGGTGAGTTGAGTAAGTTAATGATTATGACTGATAAACTTGTTAAATTCAACATGTTTTGCTTGCAAAAGTGTTGCTGTAATTAAGCCTAATCTTGCAGTCACTGTCCCTGTATAAATAATTTAATTCAGTTTTGAACAGAACACCAATTCCAGTGGCTCACAGTTAATTCAAGTGTTCTATGTTGATAAATCTTTAAGCAGGTGTGATACAGGAAAAACAAATTTAGAAGGAAAACCTACTTCAGCTTTAAATTTCAAATAAGTAATTATAGGCAACAGTGACTAAAAATAAATTTCAAATTATGAAGCATAGGTTGATGGTTTCCACTTAACAATTTTAAAACTGTATGGGAGTATTAATATAGAAAAATAACACTGCACAACCTTGAAGGCTAGAAATTGAAAATCATAATACATCAATGTTATACTGTGATATAATACTCTATACCCTAATTTTTGTGCAGAATAACATGTTTTTCTTGGCTAGAATAATTTTGTGTTAGCTCTTAACCATGTTACAGTTTCTTCTGGCATCCAGACTTGGGAAGCTAACATTTATCTGGTTGGACTATTAGCACCTTACAGCCCAATCTGAAACTTTCTCTAGTCCCTCTACTAAATAAACTTAACAAAGAGTCTAGGAATCATAGTTTTTTCTTCGCAGGTGCCCTTTAACCTCCATGACTGTTCCTAGCTGTATATTTATTTACATAAAACACAGTACTTCTGTGAAACACTAGACTGCCTGCCTCTACAGTCATTTCCTACAGAGGGGGAGAAAAAAGCAATCTTGTCGATATGCTTCAGTATTCACTTGACTCAGTGTAATCATCTTTTGTGATTTGAAAGCTGGGAATATGTTGATCTTCATTGCACTGCTCTTTTAAAGGAACAACAATGTATACACAGCTAGCCTGTGGTGCCTGGATTGAACCAATGTGAATTTTAATCTACAAAGAATTTAGTGCCCACTGACAACTTGATTTACAACATAGCTATGGATGCTGATATTTGGGATGGTGCTTTAGAGAGGCTGAAACTACAGCCAGCTTGGCTGACTACTGAGCTGTGTTACAGTTTTCTTCAGTGTAAATTTACTTTGAAAGTGTATTATATAGGTTCTGGACACAGCAGGACTTTTAATGCACACCGCAAACACACACACGTACCCCTCTCCAAATCCAGATAAGAGGACATCTGTCAGAGTCCAGCATCCAGTTCTAACAGGCCAGTCACTAGGTGGTCATACTTTAAGAATTCCCAGGTGTTAAAAAAGTATAAATACTATAAATACTTTTCAAAGTTGAAATACTAATCAGGTTTAAAACCAAATTTTCACATACAACTTGGTGGTGTTATTGCTTTTACACCTTACTTGGTTTGAGTCTCCTCTCACCCTGATATAAGGTGTTGCAGTCGTGTTTCACGACCAGTGCTGACTTGTTCACAGGGTTTCTGCAGAGAGCTTAGAGGTCACCACATCTGAGGGGCTCTGGAGAATGGCAGTGACCATCCAGTTCTCCTCTGCAGTAGCTGTCGCTCTCTCCTGTTTTATAATGAGAGGGGGTGTCCTTAGGAGAGAAACAATTATCCTGGCCAGGGAAGGGAAGCAAGCTGCAGTGTTTCAGTGCTTGCTTGCATTGTGCTGATACACTGGGAATCCTCTCCATTAACATCTGTTCCAATGCACTGCACAGCATCCAAGTGCCACTCAGTGAGTGCAATGGTTGTAGCTGAGACAGTATGTTTTGAATTCCTGAATGCCTCTATTTTCATTTTAAGGAAACACAATCCGATAGATAATTATTTCACTGCTGAAGGATGGCTTTCCAGGCATGGTACCTTCCATTTTACAAAATCCATATCTGTTTTATCCAGACCACCAAAAATCATAATAACTACCCTCCCCCCTACCTTTTTATTTTTTTAACACATAAATTTGCTATCATTCCTTCTCATACTTGAATGTTCTCCCACCTGTCCTCAATTTAATCCGTGAATGTAAGCACATAAATCTTCATGACATTTTGGCAGAAAGTACTTATTTTCAGATGATTCCTTTAGGAAACTTGGAATCCAGGTGTTTGTTTTTTGCATAAAGTGTTGCAAAAGGGGAATTTTAATGTGACCATACAACCAGAAAACTGGCTACATTTGAAATTCTGTAAAAGGGTAGGCTGGCATGCATGCACACCCTGACTTATATTCAGAGAGCTAAATGATAATTACTGCACCATCCATAAAGGGAAGGAATGTGGGATTTTACTACTGCAATCACAAACATGTGATTACATAAACTTTGTTATGTGTAACGAACGTGCACTGAATATTTAAAAGTCCTTCACCACATTTGACAGAGAGGGATGAAAAGTGGAATGCTGATCTCAAAACATATTTTTGGGGTGGGGTGAAAAAAAGAAAAAAAAAAAAAGAGAGATCAAACACTTGGCTATTTTTCTTTGGCCAGATGGTTTCTAAACAAAGATCAGAATCTATTTGAAAGTCTGATCATAAGGTCTGCACTAAATAGTTTTGACATAAGGACTGCATGATCTGAAAAAGCCGTGTACCTTAAGTTACTCTGGGGCCTATAGGAACTCCAGATTTATTTAAGGTTGTATGATGAATTAAAACAGAGGGGCTCACTCCTTGTGCTCTACCACCTTTTAGATACTGTATAGGGAACAGATGTCTTAGTGATATTCTCCAACCCTGGGAAAAAAGAAATCTCACTTTTAAAATGACTCAACTTTGTCACCAAACTGAAAATGTCCCTCAAATTGTTGATCATTAAAAAAAAAAAAAAAATTGCTGTTAACTAAGCAGATATCCACATGTATACAAATCTTATTAGGAAAATACAGAAAAGTCCTTAGAAAGGTGATGAGGAGAGTGTTCTATTTTGCAGCCCACAGCCTTTTACTTTTCTCCCAGAGGTGAAATTAACTGGTGGGAGTGCTTTGGCTATTAATGGGACAAATAAGTGACTGGGAGAAACTTGAAAAGGAGAGTGAAAGAAAACGCTACCCCCAAAAAGAAAAAAAAGAAAAAAAAGAAAAAAAAAAAGAAAAGGAAAAAAGAAGAAACCAAGAAATTTGGTGAGGGAATTTGTTGGCTTTTCTTCCTCTGATATAAAATCTTAGCACAGCCCTCACCCTTCCCTAAAAAAATCCAATACCAAAGCAGATCTACATCTTACACACATCTTTTTCTCTTGAGAGAGGACAGAGGAACAGACCACACAGGACAGCAGTTATGCTATATCTCTTAGCTCACACTCCTGGCAGGCAGTCAGATATGATGGAGATAAGGGCAGTACGAGGACTTAGGCAGAGGATAAGAGCATCCATTATTCCAACATTGATATTCCCCACTATAGACAGACGATTTTTTTTCTCTTTAAATCCCATAATCACTTATATTTTGCAGAACAACAAAAAAACCTTTCTCCTTTTTGCTTCTAATGGACTAATCCTGCAGAAAAGCTTTGCTTTGAATTCATACTTTTCTATAGGGCCACAATCTCTTTTCTAGTGAAAAGGTTAATTCAAAGGTCTTTTGACCATGCCGGGCGGCCAGAGCACTCCCGAGGTGGCAGCACAATTGCCAGCGCAGGAGGGGAGTGGCAGCTGCGCGCCCGTGTCTCAGCACCCGCTCCCCGGTGCCCTTATAATTTCTGGAGTTGACTACGGCTCTGGGAGCCAAGATAAGACACTGATGTAAGGAAGATTGATGCATTGATTGTGTTGCATGAGACCATAGTGTTCAGCTGCCGCCGCTACCTCTGTGCAAGGCTTTGGACACCAGCACCAATCTCGCAGGGTTTGCTAATGCAAAGGGGAGGGAGAGGCTGCAGTTGGTGGTCTAAAATGAGATGCCTGATGTACCTGCTATCACCTTTATAGTTCACTCTTGTATAGTACCCTTAAAGGTGAACAAAACCAGCCCCTTTCACCCTGTCTCAGTGTACCTTTACTGGAGAGAAAACAGAAAATTGGATGGGCCCATAGAGCTGCTTTTTTGGCATCATCAGAACAATCCCTTTAAAATCCCAACTTCCCATGAACTTACCCATTCTGATCTGAATTTCGGGTGCAGGGATTCCCGCTGGCCACCCTAATCTCCTGCCTGGGCAAAGGATTCTTTTCATGCTGATGGCACAAAGAACTCTGTGGCAAGTTTTATACAGCATGCGCAAATGAACCAGTCTTCTGTTCGCAAGCAGGAGGAGAGTTTTCTTTCTTTCTTTAGTATCCAGTTCATAGTGGTTTGTTCCTTTTACTCACTGAATCTATCCCAGGGTAGAGAGTGAGTTTCTTGCCAAACACAGGAGCATATTCTACTTCTTGGGGGGAAATAGCTTTACTATTCAAAAATAGCACTTTACATTTGCTCTAGCAATCCAGAACAGTTTATAGAGAAAGGTTATGCTGCTGATAAAAACAATTTATAGGGTGAAGTTATGCCCCAGGTTCAATGGGACTTGTCCATGAACATCTGAGGGCAGTGATTGTTTCCAAAAGCTCATGTTGCACAGTTCTTTGCTGCTGAATATGGATACCAGCAACAACAGATATTCCCAACTGTAAAAAGTGGTAGTTGTTGCTAAGGTAAAGATAAACTGAATAAGTGGCATTAAAATTAATTTCCAAAAGAGAACAAAAATTTAAAAAAGAAATGGAAAAGGCTATAAAAAAAACCCCTCTTCTGTTCTTCTAAAGCTGAAGGAATGGTAGATATTTCTGATGTGCAAATGGAATTGTGTCTACCAGGGGAGCTGAACTGATGTCCTCTTTCACACCAGAGCAAAGGAGTTTTCCAATCTCCCATCACATTGTTATCACATCACAAATTTTTTAAACTTTGATCTCACAATACTAAAGATAGAGGGGACTATGGATTTTCAGTTAAAGAGTGTATGATTGAAGTCACACAGGTCTCAGTGGTGATCTCCACTTTTTACTTTCCTGAGTAGAACTGTCAGTAAATTCAGGGGTTCGGGCCCAGTTCGAGCATTTTCTGGGTGGATGTCCCACTGATTCCTTCTTTCCTTTCATTAGAAAGACTTATAATCAGTGATAAATGCTAATTGGGGAAGGAGAAAATACCCAGATTTTTTGCCAAAATTATTTTATTTTTTGATAAAAATTTCAGAAGTTCTTAATAGAAGAGAGGGCATATTTTGGACAAATATATTTGTATTTTCGCTAGTGCTTAGCAGCTTCCTGTTTTATTTGCCCTGAAAGAGATGAAAGTTAGGTTTTGTATTTTTAAGATCTTAGAACTGTGTAATTTTCGCAGGCTGTTTCAGCATAATACTTCACCATTGCAATGCAATTTTTATCTTTTTCAGTGCTTTATAACTTAAGCAGTAGTTTTAGCAAGGCTTGATATATAAAGCAAGCAATTACAGGAGCATAGTCAGTATAGTCAGTATTTCTCATACCAAGAGAAGATCAGCATAGTAATTAAATTAGTGTCTACTTTGTTTTGCAGCTGTATTTTTCCCAATCTAATCTAATAATCTAGAAAGGTTATAATTACTTGCCTTTTAAAGTTTATCTGCTAGCTGTCATGGTGTGGCAAGCACAACCAATATTAGTTTTATTATAATCAGTGCCCATGCAGTCATTTTGAAGTGTGAAGCAAAAAGAATCGCCACTGATGATCATTCTCTTTGGTGGACTTTGGTAGGATTTGGTTTTCAGGAGAAAGGGAGAAGAGGCTCAATTTCTGATCTGTGCCAGCATTGCTGCATGACTTTGGACATCCTGCTTACTCTGTTTCCACCTCTTTCTTCTCTAGCTAGTTCTACTTCAGTTCCTAAGCAGTGATGTAAGCAGTGAGAGTAAATTCAGGTGATCAAAGTTTCCCCAGTTCAGAGCTGGACAGTGCAGGATTTAGGCACTTCTACACACTGAGCTGGTGAGTTTATCTGGTTTTAAACCGTTTCCTCCAGAACCAGTACTGGGTGCAGGCTTACAGCTCTTCCATTACTTTATGTAGCTGCTTGACCAATGTATGGCCATTGGGTATCTGTGTACATTTCTGCTGGCTGCCCACTCCTTGTTCAGAGCTGACTCGGGTCCTGAGTTAATGAGAAAGACTTGTCAGCCAGATTCTTTCTGCTTATCAAAGCTAGGGTAAGCACTTGGTCTTGTTTATCTACTGAATACCCAATGCGCTTCAGCCAGCTCTTCATCTTAATTCTACAGGAGTTTTCCAAGATGATTATAAAAATAGCACTGTTGAAAACAGCAGCGGAAAAAGCATCTCTTACTGTCTCTTGCAATTGCCTCCTTTTTACTAATCTGAATTGATTCCTGTCTTTAGTGATAGCATTAGCAGATGAATGGCTTTATTGCAGGAGAATGAATTCTTTCTGCATGTCTCTTGATTTTACATAATTTGTTACAAGGACCAAATACGTATATCTAGTGAAGAATTAGCAATTCCTGTACATACATTCTCACAGTAGTTTTCTTAGGAAAAGCATATTGGGCCAGATCTTCCTTTACTCAGGCTGATGATTCAGCTGATGATACATTTACTAAATTGACAAACCTCAGAGGAGATAGTGTTCTTAACTAAGCATGATAGTGAGAATGAAATGGTTGTAAGGATCTTAAAAAATAAGCAAACAAATCTCTACCTCTGCATTTCAGTCCCAGATTATCTCTGGATTAGAAAGAGATTTTTGATCTGAGCCCAGTGCAAATGGCATAGTATTTTATGACAGATAAAGCAAGTGAATGGACAGGGGCGGATGCCCAGCCCTCCTGCAAGTATCTGTGCTCTCACATATTCAGACTCACACAGAGATGCTGTGATGATCCCAAACATGGTGGGGTCCACTATTTCTCTTGCATTGGCAGAGAGAAATTATAGATGAACTTCCACTGCCCTGCAATGAGCAGTGCAAAATTGACCTCTACAGCTGAGGTGAATGAAGTTTTTGGACAGTTTGTTTAAAAAAATATAAATCTATTCAGCTCAACAAAACCTAGCCAGAAATAATTTCTCTCAAAAAAAGAAACTAAACCGTAAACACTTCAGTCGGAATGAAATACTTGTCTGGCCCCAAAGAGCTTTATCCAGGTTAATTCTTGGTTGTTTTGAGGTAGCTGAAAATTCAGTCCTAACATCTGCTCACTTCCATTATATTCCTTTTTTTTTTTTTGTCAGCAAACTGCCTGCCCAGCTCTTATTTACAAAGTTTTGTTATTCTTCAGAGATCTAAAAAACCCAAACTAACCAACCAACCGCAACATCAAACCCCTAGGGTTAATTGTCTGGGTCCAGTCCTCGCTCTCCAACCCACTGAACGCAGGTGTTACCACCTACAGACCTCACCTGTGATCCGGGTTTCTTGAGTGTTGGACCGCAGGTTTAGGCTTGAGCACATAATTATTTAAAAGCTGAAAAGGCGAAAAGGAAAAGCAGCCAATGAATTTCACTGAGAAGCAAAATTCCAGTGTCAGATATGCTGGTGCGAACTGGAAATGACTCAGCTGAAATCACTCAGGTCAGGTCATTTCAGATCCATAGGTACCAGGGGGGTGAAATTGGATCTCTTAGTTACTGATAACTTTCATACCATTTTAGAAAAATCTCATTTATTTCTCTCTATTTCTGCAACAGTCAGGCTTCACTGTAGGTAGGAAAAAGCTCTGAATTGCTAAGACGTAGTTTGGTAATTGAAACTCCAACAGCATGATATTTATGCTGTATAAATAAATATCCCAAAATCGGATATTTCACAGATATTACAGGGCCAATTCAGATTTTGCTTACAGAGAAGAAGAAGAATAAAACTCACTTAATTAGAAAATAAATATATTGTTCCAAAAAGATCCTTATTACCACTTCTATACCTAATATAGTTCTTCTAGGTGAAAAAAAGAAAAACAATTCTGCTACCTGTTAAGTAAAGCCATTGTGAGGAAGATAGAGTGCGAACACCTAGCTATGTGATCTGTTTTTGCAGAAGACTGAAAGTTAACCTACAATTAACAAGGAGTGCTTTTTTCACGTTTTTTTTTTTTTTTAAATTATCTATTCTATTTGTTCAAAATTAATTGCCATTTCTTCAAAATATTGGTTTGCTTCTTAAACAGCACACACGCAATTCACTGTAAGGGTTGGCTATTCAAATGTCAGAAGCCTCAGTGTGGTTAGGTTGTGAAGCAATGTGGTATTGTTTCTGGTCATTGATCGGATGATTTATGTCATACAGTGAATTGCAAACTTCAAACATAGCAATGGAGAATTAGCACTATCTTTGGGAGTTTGACTTCTCATCCCTGTAGGCTTCAAGTTCTCCATTTTACAAGTGGTGATAAAAGTGTGCAGCACGCTCAAGGATTTATGCTTTTCTGCTGAGATGCTGTGAGGACTATTGAATTAGATAATGTCTATGGTGAGAGCCATCAGGAAGAACTCCGCTGAACTGCATCACTCTGCTTAAGCTGCAGTTTTAAATTCAGCTCAGTTTGCTTCTTCATGGCAGCTGTGTTTTGACTCACAGACTCCTGAATTTCTCCTAGAGCATCAAGGTTGCTTGGCACTTTTTCGAGGATCTTAGCATAAAAAGGTACATGTTGGCTTTTTGATTAAAGCAGATGAAAAAAACTAAGGAAAATGCCATCAAGAATCACATGTTAGGTCTGTGCCCACACCTTGTACCTGCAGAGGAGTTGGATGCTTCTGTTGGCTCCTGTCCTGAGGGCAGGGGCAGGCAGCATGTGGCTGCAGCAGCCCCACTTGATGGGGCACTAGGTGTGGGGGAAGTACTGCTGTCCCTCTCCCTAGCCACAGGAAGCTTGTGGGGCATTCACTTCAGTTTCCATGTGATGGCTCATCAGTTCATCAACAGAGATGACATACCTGGGAGCCACCTAAATCCTCAAAGATGAAACCAGCATTTAAATTCACTTGGTTAGCTTATAATCTTTGTGCCAAGCTGGGATTTGAGAGCAGCAGCTGCCCAGCATCACACCTTGAAAATGAAATTAAGTCATGCTGAGGCAAGTGGTATGCTTTCCAAGGATACACATCATTGTTTTGACTCTTTTAAATATGATATAACAATAATCTACCCTCCTTTTCTGAAGCACATTTTCTGGGGCAGTGGTTGGGCAGGATGTATGGAAGCAAGTGGAGAGGTGAAGGTGCCACCAATTAGGCTGGATTATTGGTAATTTTACCTTTAGTTCTTGGATAAAAAAGGTGTCCATGTCAATAAAAGAAGTAGACTAAACATTTCAGCAAGCTGAAATGCACAGGACCACATAAGGGACAATCAGTACATAGAATGTACTTGAAAATTAATTCTACTACAACTGATGAAGCAAGTTCAGTATTACAAGTGGATAGAGGATTTGGTGGTCTAAACAGGGGCTAAATGCCTTTTAAGGACAAACCAATCTGCATCTCTGACTCTCATATATTGCATGCTACAGATCCCAGAGATGTGTTGCAACACCTGCCTAAAAGCTGCAGAGTGACAGGCACACCAGATGTGTGGCAGCTTTCTTGGCAGGCAGTTGCCTGTAATTCTCTGGTTTGTCTGTATGATGGGAGTTGCTGTTTCCGTACTGTACTAAGCACACCAGATTTGCTTTGTCACCAGCATTTTGTGCAGGAAAGACTGTATGCTAAGCTGACTTTTGGCAGGATGCAGGGGAGAACAGCTGTACAGCCAATAATTAGTTCCATAATTGCTTTAACCTAGACCAAAACTGAGTCAAACTTTAGATGGAAACACAGTGCTGCCAATGCTATGATCAGCTGTCTATGTAGCCAGGAAATGCTAATGAAATAGGTTCAACAACATCAAGAAGAATGTCAGCAGACCTGAACCTCATCACTAGAAGTGCAGTGGGGCCTTTTAAAAGTAAGGTTTCCAAAATGCAGATATGATTAGTTAGCAAATGCTCCACACTGAAGAAGCGGTGAAAGGCAGAGGTGCACATTCACAGCTGTGCTTCTTCTGAGAGAAGCTACTGCCCATACTTCACATCTGGAAGCCTAGTGAAGAATACAGATGCCTTCTTTCCATAGCTTCTGCCGAGATGCTCCCTTCATGCAGGCTGCTTGGATGTTGCCAAACTCTTAATTGAGGTTGAACTTCCTCTAGACCAAGACACACCAAGAAACAGATGTACTTTTTCCAGTATTTGTTCACTTTTCAGATATTTCTGACAAAGATGCTTCCAAACAGCCCAACATCAACGGGTGTTTTGTACATGGTTTCTGATCCAGCTGCACAAGTCCTTCTCATTGTTGTAAAAACCATATCCCAGCAAAGACACCCACAGACCCCAGCAGAGGCCTGAAACTGAAAGCCTCTCATTTAGACAAGCACTATCAGTGGGGTTGTACCTTCCCCTGTGTCAGACCTGCAGGATGCTCTTGTGCTGCAGCTTCCCAGGGATGCTGGCAGACCCCTGTCACTGAGCAGGTCTTGCTGAGTAGCTCTGGGAATAGAGGGAGGGCTTCAGGCAGAGGCCACAAGCACAGGTATCCTCTCACAACACCTACTTGCTCACAGTGGGGTATTTTCAAAGCTTTAAGTGGTGTTTTAAAACTGTGTTATCAGCACAGTGCAAAGAAAACATACAGCAAAAGCTCCATGCCATGAGCTGAATATTCAGCTGATGGTGAACTGAAGATCCTGAGTTCAGCTATCCTGTCCAAATGAGTACTGTCAGCTTAGCTATGCCATTTTTCTTACGAGATTCTTTAAATAACTACATAAATAAAGTAGCTTACATATTTTCTCAATGCCTTTGGGTATCCACCTTGGATTTTAATTTTCTGCTTCATAGAAAATGATGTTTGTATATTGCAGTGGTGAAACATCATCAAAATATCTTTAGATGATACATAAAAAGGAAACCATATAGCAGAACAGAGCAAACCATCAGTAACCGCAATACCAACTATACAGCCTTTCATTGCAGTGCTACTTGCCAATAACGATGCCTTGCACATATAATTACTAGTTTCTAAATGTATTACCGGCTTTCAGGGGAATCACTACAGAAATGATCCACAACAATTTTTCTATATTTCATTTGCAGAAGTTCCGCAAGCTTTGTCCTTTCTGTTTGCTGTGAAATTGGAGGAAACTGCTGGTCTCGCACTGAAAAAAATGAAGACACTCATATTCTGAATCTGTTCGTAATGACACCCTCATTGAAGTGCTGTCTGTGGACAAGTGCTTGGCATAAATTAGTTTTCTCTCTCCCTATATAATATACAGAGTATATATAATATATATGTATAATATATTATATATACGTTATTTACAGGTATTTATATGTTTGTGTTCGTGGTGCCTCACCCTTGCTCGCTGGCAGCCAGGTGCACAAGACTGCCATTTAAGTGGCTCGTGGCTACAGTGGAAAGGGGAGAGGTGAAAGTGTGGAACTGTGATTGAATGAACAAATGATGAAAAAATTCTGCCTACAATGAGAAGGTGGCATATTTGCTATGGCCATCTGCCCTGTACGTCAGTCTGTCCATCCTGGGCAAGAATCAAGAAAGCTTAGTAAACATCCATTAACTTTTAATTTAAAGTCTGTTTAATGCACTTCAAATATGTAAACTTATGCAACCAGGGGGGTGGTTCTGGACTCTCTTGATCAGTTAAATGCATAATATTTACATATTTAAAGGAATTTAAAATATTATAAACAAACGGGTGGATCCTTCTCCAACAGTATTAGTCTAAATGGTGAGTTCAGTTCCATCGTGCTCTTCGTCCTTGTCAGTAGTATACATGAGCACAGATTCCATCTTTGCATGCTATAAGCCATGAAGTATTGTTAATTCATTATCTCGTGGACTAATCAACAACAGACGTTAAGTGCTTGTTCAGTGCTACTTCATACTTATACTATGTTTCCCAGAAGTAAAACATTTTATTCTAAACTAGGGTTCTGGAAGTCATTATTTTTCCTT
>JANHGB010045826.1:0-70482 GCA_026283785.1 Coracopsis vasa | reverse complement strand
GTGTGAGGTGTCCCTGCCCATGGCAGGGGGGTTGGAACTAGATGATCTTAAGGTACTTTCCAACCCTAACTATTCTATGATTCTGTGATTCTATGTCCCAGTTCATTGCAGGGGGATTGGACTAGATGACCTTTGAAGGTCCTTTCCAACCCAAACTCTTCCATGATTCTGTGATTCTGTGATTGGACAGTGTTTCCTTCTGTCTCAAAAAAAATGGTTTGTTATTAGTCTCACAGTTTTAGAGAGAATGTTTAATATAGAACAGTCTTTTTACTTCTCTAATAACGTGATTTTCTACAAAGACTTTGCCTTTTATGTTACTTACCTTAATGATTTTCAGAAATTATCTTAATCATTTTTTTGAACACTCACCTTTTTTTCTGCCAATGAGTGCACGTAGTTGTAAAGCCCAGGAAGAGAACTGTCCACATCAATGGGTAACCACAGTTCAGGGCTTTTAGTATTTTATAGCAACAGGCCTGCATGTATTATGTCTAAAAAATTTCATTGCTCAAAGGATAGATCTGGAAGGTATTCAGAGGCTCAGAAATCATATTAGTGTCTTTTAAAAGTTGCCTTTAATTTAAGTTTTGATTTAGTAACTCATATGTTATTCAAACTACAGTAAGTTATCACTCTTTGGCGGTGCCTGAAATTCTTACAGTTTCCACCTTCAGTGGTTGTTTTATGGTTACCCCAGAACCACGTAAGCGAAGCAGATTTATGACCTGTGAAACAAATATTAGCACAGAGCCCATCAATCACTCAGCGCAGCTTGGAATATGTTTCCTCCCAGTTGGGAAACCAGATAGGTATCATCATGGGGGTGACTGCTCACAGGTGTCATCCTTTTGGCTTGAATGGAGAGTTTTGTGTGTAAGCAGGTGTTTGCTGGCTGGAGCTCAAGGAGGAACCTCTGGAGATCCTTTATTTCACATAGTACAGGGACTATAGGCTTGCAGACCCTCACTCAGCATTGAGAAATAACCTTAATAACTTCTCACATTTCTGTAAAAGGAGTGTGTTTGGCTGCCCTGTCAGGCGTCATGATTGGCAAGGTTTCCAGGTATGTGACAGCATCACCTCTGGACTTAGGGCCAGCACAGGTAAATACCAGGCACCAGCTTCAAAGGAGCCCGAGGGAGTTGCTCTGCTCATGATTTGTACTGGCCAACTTCTTGATACAAGACATTCACAAACATGAGTGATCTGAATGCCAAAAGTTTATATGGGTTCAGAAAGGGCTTGGATGAATTCCCAAAGGAAAAACATCTACGGAGAGCTGCAGAACACAGAGGCAGCAGTGCTAGCTTAAGAAATCTGCAGCAATTAGGTGTAGTCAGGGAACATGTGCTAGGAAGGTATCACCATATAAACTCCCTGGTTTACGTTCCTTCCTAGACATCCTCCCTTGGACCCTGCCAGGTAGGGTACAGATGGACTTCCATTTTTAGATGGTAGATGGTAATCATAGACCTGATGGCTCGATTCTTCTGGGGAAAACGTAACTCTTCAACTAAGTTGTGGATAACTCCTTCCTGGAAGTGTTCAAAACCAGGCTGGACAGGGCTTTGAACAACCTGGTCTACTGTAAGTTGTCCCTGCCCATGGCGGGGGTTTGGAACTAGATGACCTTTAGCGTCCAAGCCAAACCTTTCTATGATTCTATAACCTTTCCACCAGCACTCCAGAAGGATATTGCAGGCTGTCCAGAGAGTGAGTGAGGCAGCAGGTCTGCGCTGCAGGTCTGTGGGATGCAGACATGGCAGCAAGGATGTGAGGGTTGTTCCTATCTGGGATGTTTGGCAGCTCTAGAATAATCAGTTTCTTGGAGCCAACTCATTCTTCTGGACAAAGACTACCACCATCACTCAACAGATCTCATTAATTCTCAGCAGGACAGATAGCCCCTCCAGAAAGAGATGCTGAAATGATTTTCCAGATCCTCTCTTGCACAAGATGTGACTTTTCCAGAGGTTTTGAAGCATAAAAACCTGAAGCTTAATTCCACCTACATAAGGCTTTCAAGCCTTATTCCAGAAAACTCAATGGGGAACAGGCTCAGTCTTACCCTTACTTTGGGGTCAAATCTATATTTTTCTTTGTTTTAAACTATGGAAAGCAATTCCTCTAGTTCATTTCCCTTTCTGTTAGAAAACCATGACAATGAATAATATATCTAAATTACTGTGGAAATGCAGCTAGGGACATACTAGAATAACTGCTTTGAATGTGATTTGATTGGAGATACGCTGTGATTCCAGTTTAAAAGAACAACTTTAAAACTGCTGGCTAAGAAAAAAAAGAAGATCACCTACTTTGATATTTGTCCTTTGTCAAAGTCTTATTTCCATTCTTATCTGCCCCTCCATGGCTTCTTCCCTTGCACTTTGGCATCACATGATTCCCAAATAACCTCCACTGCTTTCAAAAACTGTTTAAAAATGGGAATGCGCAACTAACTATTGAATTGTGGACTCACAATTTTGAGGCCAAATCTGCAGGCCTTAACAGAGATAAGATTCATACTGACCCGAGGCTCTTTAATGGCATACGGCAAATGTCACCTGAGTTATTAACAACCAAACAGAATAATGGGCTCCATTCTGTATTTGAGGAAGCGTTTGCCAATGAATTGGAGGAGATTTCTTCCTAATCCCAGATGCTGATTAATTTATATTCCGATCCACACAGTTTGCTAACCTTTATGATTTTTATACTAGCAGGAATGAGTGCAGAAGCTGTTATTCAGCCTGTAAATGGCTAATCATTTTAGAAATTTAAGATTAGAAATGTACGTTAAGAATGTTGAATTTAAATGTAATCCTCTGTTCACTCACCAGTGCAGACTGTTTCAGGATATTTGTTACTATGCTGAAAACATTTTCTTCTCTCTTGGAAATGGCATTTATATTTCCTATTCCTGTGCACCAATGACTGTTTTAAAGAGCTATATCTTGTTAGGCACTAGGGATAAAAAACTAATCCTTGCATCCTGGGGAGCTGGGACTCCTTCATGTCAGAAACCCTCAGCCAAACCCCCACACGTGCTTCACTTGACTTCCAGGAGTAATCCCTTGGTCTTCAGCTGCTCATGTGGAGTTAGGCACACAGGTTAGCAAGTCTGAGGCTACAGTCCCAAAACGAATCGCTTATAGCATGTGCGTTTCTCAACATTGCAGTAGCGATAAATGCAAGGTAGTAACAGCAAGGCTCTCAGACATGAAGCAGAGGGAAGAGGAAACATGTTGACATTAGGGTCAGTGAAAACTACTGTGTTATCTTGTCCTTTCATTATTTATCACGATTCCAAATCAAACAGTCTCATTGTTCTTTCTTTTAACACAACTCTTCCTTCCCTGCCCAGTGTCAGGGGTTGCTGTCCTGTGAACCACATGGGCTGTGACCCCAAGTTCTTCAGTCGTTTACCAAAGCCTTCATTTCTTTTTCTGGCTGCTGTCAGGCTGTATACATTTCCATAAAATGGGGGGTGTTGCGCTCTAGGAAAAAAAGAAAAAAAAATACATTAAATGATGCCAAATCCTAAATGTCCATCGTGCTTTCTGCCAGCTCTTAGTAATATTTTGGTAAATACGAATAAAAATATTGTACAAACCAGTGCCTCTCAGTGCAGAATATTCTGATGGTGATTTCACATGACCTGTGCCCACACGAGGAGGTAAGCTGTGAAATACATGATTGATTTAGTCATTTGACAGTGAATCCTGCAGACCTGTATTGGGTCTCTGAGCTGTAAGTGGTGTTCTGAGCACAGATGGTGGGATGGTGGTTGCAAGTGAGGAATTGCATGTGTGCTCCCGGTGCGTGTGTTGTCCTCCTGGCAGCATCCCATGTGCCAGCATGTCAGGATTTTTAGAAGAAGCCCACAGCACCCGCATAGGGGTGCCTTGGAAGGATGCTGCCTGCCTGTGTTTCACAAAGTATGTGAGGGCTTGACCCCAGAGGACAGACCCAGTGTGCTACCTGCATCTTTCATCTGCAGAACTCTTCGATGGATGGGAATTCCTCAGGTGGAGCAGTTCCATGGGTAGGTCAGCAGGGATCTCTTCGCTAAGTTATGTTTTAGCAGTCGGTTATGTGTAGGTATATGTAATTGCAACCGATATACAGAGCATTTTCCCCATCATTCTTCTTTGAACCCACCACGCACACAACCCTAACATGTGAGGTAGAAACAGACTTGTTCTTATTCTGAACAGCAGGATTTGAAATGCTTTTGTGATCTCCTTTCCATAATGGACAAATGCCCTGTTTAGAGTTTCAGCAGCCTGTGATTCCTTCAAAGTAGTTTACTAGGGGGAAAAAAGAGAAACACCTGCTGAAGATTCTGAATTATGAAATATTTTAAACCCAGGGAATTAATTGAGTGTTTTAAAAAAAGAGATGCTTTCGAGATGTTTTCTGTTGGATTCCAAGAATCCAGAGGTAATAATTTGGTAGAAAATCATATTCACTAAATGATAACCAAATATTGGGTCACTACACTCAAGGAAAGCCAGACACAATCTGAACCAAAGTGTAGCCTGATCTGAATTACCTAAATAACCCAGCCCACCTCAGTTATACTTTCAATAGAAGTTTGGACTGCTGGGAAATTCTCTTAAGTGCAAGTATTTTTTTCAGATAAGAATAATAGCGGAAGGGTTTCAAAGTTAAGCAGGCATTGAAGTTTCTAATTAAATAATTCATATCTAAGTCAAAGATGAAAAATCCAATAACTCTAATGGTATATAAAGCTGCTGAAAGGTGTTTTAAATATATGCATCTATAAAGCTTCATAGCTGGATTTCTAGCCCAGCCTTCTTCTGTACTCTAATAAATCCTTCTTTTTCTTATATATGTTATCCCATTTTATGTCTGTCACAGAGCGCTGGGCTGAGAGGCAGGTGCTGGGATCCTCCCTATGGACACAAGCAGTAAAAGCACTAATATATGACTCTTTTTTTAAGGCTCCAAAGTCACAGAAAGGTGGAGCTGCAAGTCTGGTGACTGATGAGTAAGTGGGCAGACAGAATATGTATGCCTCTAAAGATTATTTGTTTTAAAATACATTCCTGGCTCTATCGGTAGTTTGGAATTGAAACTAATCACGTACTTGCTATTGAAAACAATTTTTGATGGAAAAAAAAATGAAATAAATGGCCAAGTGTCTGATTTTGTAAAAATTTTTTTTTTTTGTCAGTTTTCAGCATTGGCAGACTTGGAAAATCTTCCAGTCCTTTCCCTTTAGAACATTTTTATGATGAAGACTATATAAAAATCGAAAGTATATACTACAAGACAGAGGTTTTCTTTTCCTTTGGTATTTTTCATCTACTGCAATATATGGTATATCTCGATTCCTTTGAAGTCAATGGGAGCCTTTTCATTGATTTTAATGGCAGCTGGATAAGACCTTTAGTGAAAAGCAGTGTACAAAGGCACTGTGCTAACTTCAAACTAGAAACAAATCCTTTTAGGCGAGTAGCACCTAATGGCAGCCTGGGCTTTGCCGGGGGAGGATGATGTCTCATGCGGGACTATTTGTTTCCCCTTTCAGTTCTGGGCTATATGCAACCAACCTTTTGCTGCCTAGACCCTGCTTATTTGGGATAGAAGATAGAAAAGGCTATTTTTCAGAGCAACTTGAGAGTGAGTCTTGAAATAAATGAAATAAAGTAGATGCAGGAGACTAGCAGGGTTACAGTGAGGGCGGCTGTATGGGGACAGGCTGCCTATAATTGAGAAAGCTTTACCACATTTGATTCTGGGAAGGGTGTTCTTTCAATATGGTGTGTTTTGATAAGCGGTTTGAGAATTTTTAAAGTCAATAACTTGGTTTATAAACTTCAGCTCAGCTGGACTTAATCCTGCAGCTAGCAAATCCACACACCAAGTAGCCCAGCTGTGTCCTCATTTGTTAAGATCTTAAACCCAAGGAGATGTCTGGGATGCTGAATTTTATTTTATTTTTTTTTTCTCATACATTTCTAAAAAGCCTAATAAAGGCAGATAGGAATAAGATGTGCAGCAAACCCAGCTCCTTCAGTAGTGAAAAGAGAGAGAGGAAAGAGATGCATTTAAATTATATTTGGGCTGTCCCAAATTTGGGACCTGTATCTATAAACCTTATCTCTGCCTCAGGGACAATATAGCAATCAGGCTGATTCAAGGAAGTACATAAGCACATGCCTAAGGCTTCTTTTCTTAGTTATATTTTCCTAAACAGGGGTACTTTGCTGATTTTAAAGCCTGTGCCACACCATCATATTTTGTAGAAAGAGAGCCTTGCCCTGTTATTCCTGAGAAAAATCTGTGGGGATAAATCCGAGGGCTTGTGTGGTTCTCTGCTAAATGAAACTGTGCAAATCTGAGCATACACATAGCCCATAACAGGGCTGGGGTTGTAATGAAGAAGTCTTTCTCCTTGCAGGAGTGAAAAATTATCAATAATTTAAAATATTTTATATTGCTGTCTATACTGTTAATGAGTATTATAGATTATTTTATGCATGATATTAATAAAGGCAATACTCACTAAAGAAAGAGCCACACCATGGACCTGTTTAAGAAAGTCATATATAGTGCAGCTGTAACTTTTTTTAAAAAGCCATCCATTATTTGTAACACCTTTTTAAACTGTTTATTGCTTTATATTTAGCAATTGCTGGTATTTCCTTCTCTCCTTCTGTTTCCAGCTGAGCTTGATTTTAATATGGCTTTTTTTTTGTTTACTTCAGCACAGATGGCAAAATGTATAAGGAGAGCTTATATAAAAAGCCTACTCTTGTTCCCTGTGAAATCCATATGAATTTTGGCCACTGACTACAATGAGTGCAGAAGTGGGCCTGGCGTATAAGAGATTGCAGTGTTGGATTGTTTTGCTTGTAAGAGAGAGACTGAACAGAGATATTTATGATTACAGAGAGCATAAATAAAACTGGAGCAGCCTTTTCTTCCCCCCCCACTGTTTTCCCAACAGAAAGAGAAAAATAAGTATGCTTCATTGAAGTAGGTTGCATATAAATTTTGAGTCAATAGAAAGAAATATTTCTTCATGTGGCACTGTGGACAGGTTGTTAAGATAACTGCTGCTGTGGGTCATAGACCCAGAATAGTTTTCAAAAATATTCAGTAATTTTGGGGATCATGGTCAAAACCAGTTGGATCTCAGACTAAAGATCACTGTATTTCCTGTGGCAGTGGTACAGTGTTTCATCACTTTCAGGAGGCACATTACATACTTCTTCATGAACCTGGGATGAAACCCGGCTCCCAGACTGGTCACAAATTCCCTTCCACCATGGGAAAACAGTTTCATTCCCAGAAGTTGCCAGTGCAGGTTACAGCAGTACTAGCATAGGACTAGCCTGATTTGCTTTGAAGGAAGCAGTAAACACCATGAACCAGGCAGCTGTGGAAGCACTGCTCTGATGACTCAGGCAATCTGTCTATGGATGATTTAGGATTTCTAACTGAAGCTGTAAAGGTGACCACATGAAGTTCTCCAGTAGACAGGTATTTGCTGACTAAATGTACCTCCACCAGATTAGGGGCAATAATTAAGCACTGTTTGCTAGCTAGGTGCAGACAGGAGTTTTGTGAGCTGAAACTCTCTGAAGGCAGGACAGAACCTACAATCCTGACTGAGCTTTTGGAGTCTGCTATGTGACTGAGTCAAGAAAAGCTGTGCAGAGCCTTGGTAGAAAGCTTTTGGCCAACTTGGCCAATGACCTCATCTGGCCAACTTGACCAAGAATCTCTTTTGGCCAAATTGGCCAACTTGACCCAAGGTTGTCTTAAACAGCTTAAGTAGGCAGTCACTGCTCATGTCCTCCAGCTCATGCAAAGTGCTGTAGGTTAGGGCATATTCACGTGAGGTATGAGCAGGCAGAGCTGCCCAGACAAGGCTGATGGAGAGTGATAGAGCAAGCTGGAGATAACAGCTCCTTCAGCAGGGACCACTGTGCTTACAAGAGGACGTTTGGATCTTGCTGGAGGATCCTATACAAATCCCTGTACTCATTATGTGATGCCCCATAGCCTTCAAACACCAGGCTTTGAAGCCAGAGCATTGGCATGGCTGGCATTTGTTAGAAATTGTGCTTTTCACTGTCTGCATGTGGAGAATTGCTGGTGTCCAAATTATGTGGAGTAAGAGTTAGGGCCAGCAGTTTTGTTCACTTCTTGTACAGGGAGAAAGAGAAATGGGCAGTGTCAGTGCACTTACTCCATGAGCTGTTAACTGTCCAGCTGGCCATTTTGCATATCCCAGAAGAAAGGGCAATGGGTTTATAAAAAGGAGAGAAATGGAGATTATAGCACACTGTTGGTCAGATTATAGGTACTTATTCAAGTAGGTCAGATTTTGCGATTTATCTACTTATCAGTGTCACGCATAGCTTTGAAAGTTACAGTGTTTACGCTAATGTAGAAGTCACTGCAAGATTACTGGCTTTTATTTCACCACCTCACAAAAATTACAATGGCCACAACACCTTACTTTTTCAACAAGTCCTTCCAGTATCTTGTTCCCCTGTTCTTGGTACTGCCACAAGTGATGTTTAGGTAGCTCTCCCGGGAGGCCTTGCTGAAATCCATGTTTGCACAGCAGTCTGCACACAGGGAGCTCATTGTGGGGCTGGGGTCTGAAGCCTCATTATATTTAGAAAAATCCAAGGTGTTACACTGTCAAATACCACCAGAACGAAACTCAGCTACATTTCCCAGGATAAATGAAAATGAGCACATTTGCTTTAATACTGTGATGTTCACAGATTTTCTTTCTGCAGTTTATTCACTTATTTTCTAATTCAGAAAATGCACTAATTTGCAGGTTTGGCCATTACTGGTATGAATTAGGGTGCTTTTACTGTGTAGTAAAATTAAAACCCACAGACTAGCAATAATATCTGTACTGCAAAACACCCTCCTTAATTAAGCAATAGGACATGAAAGGCTGTATATTTCTGAGTCATTATAGCACACCTCATGTTGTTTTATAAGGCATGAAATCTAATGCAGAGTGACCACCCAAGAATTGTAGTAATTGCCCTAAAAAAACTGCCTGGAGTGCCTGGTTGCTATTGTGAAATGCAATCAAGATGTAAAAATAAGGATTGGAACAAGACTTGTGCATGGAAAAAAATCCTCTCAAGTGTGGTTGTTGCTCTCCATCATCGCCTCTCATTCCAGACATGTCTTGTACAAAGTTTTAAAGAAAGTAGCTGAATGGTGAAAGTGCAATTAAAAAGTTGTAAACTCATTACAAATGAGTTTATAGCAAGGTGTTCTTGGCATAAAATTGTTTAAGGGAATTAAACCCCCTTACAGCCAGGATCTCACATGCTCCCCTGAATTCTTTAGGCTTATGTTTAGCTTTTTACAGACTCTTCTTTTTTCCAAGTTTTAGCCAGGATTTTTCTGGCATTTAGTTAATCACTTCTACATAAACAATAATTAAGTAGCCATCACCTTGGAAACTGGCTGCAACGTTAATCTTGAACTCAAATATAGGGTCTGTTACAGCCAACACAACAACCCAATTTGTCCAGGCCATGAATACAAAAGATAAACCATTAAAAAATCAAACTGAGTAGAGGCAAACATAAACCACATTTTGTAAGCAATTGTGTTCTCTGCTAACTCAGGGAGCGCTCTAGTGTCGTATGTTGATGTACAGAAAGTGGTTGGTAAAAACCCATTCTGATGGGCTGTTCTGTTTAGATAAGGATATATGGAGTCCTGCGTGGTTGTTGCGAGTATCACAGGGTGTTTGAATCAGACTAGGAGTTAGGAAAAATAGTGATTACAGCCTGCTATGGACTGAATAACTACTTTCCAATGTCCTAGTAGTCTCCTGCAGTGATGTAGCCAAGGGTGAATACAGGTAAATGTATTTTACCCCCTTCTAACTTGGGCAATATTGAGTTTATACCAAACGGGTAAGGATATCTATTTTTCATTTATTACTACACCACTGGAATGATGGCATTTTTGTTTCTCCCAAGAACTCCACAAAACGCGTCAGTTTAAATGGATGCTTTAGACTTCCTTTCTGGAAAGAGGAGGGAAAAGGAGACAGTTACAGACTGCCTTTGCTGGAAACTTTCAACCCAACCATTTTCTTTCTTTCTTTTTTTTTTTCCTCCATTTTCATTTTGAATTTTCTTTAATTGAAACCTCTGTGGCAATTCCAGCCTTCATTGAACATTGAAATGCCAATAGAGCTGTTCTATAATGGAGGGCTGCGTAGCAAGACTGTACAATAATATCCTGGTACAATATAACAGTAGGTAGCTGGGGAATGTAATCGATTTCCAAAAGAGCTGGAATGACCCTCCTTACAGACATGCAGCACTCCAAAACTCTACTGACTCTAGCTCCGATCAGTTCTGGTTCACTTCCTTCCTTAGGAGGAGGGTGTTTAATCTTATCAAGAGCTGGTATGAAGCTTTTTTTCTTCCCTTTTTGATTTAAATGGTGTGTGCACCATTAGTATTGTCACCTTTATTTACCAGCCAATCTTTACCCATATACCTTTCTCAGGGTACATTTATGTAAAGCTGTAAATGTCAATATTGGAATTATTTCTTTGCGGGACAGTGACTGCAGTCCAACACCAGATGCCATCAGTTGAAAGCTGGGAGGATGGAGCAAGTACTGAAAAAGGGAATGAGTCAGTTTAAGAGAATCCAGGATTTTTACCGGAAATGCCCTGCATTTCTGTACTAAGGAGTTCTCATCAGGACAGCTGTGCTTCCACTGGAAAAAAGCCTTAATTGTGCATTAACATATAACCTTACTACCTATATACAGCAGCTATGAAATGGTTCTGCTTGGTTTTTGGCATGTCTTTCAATTTTTAAGAACTTTCTGTCTGAGGTGCACTTGCTGCGGGAGACACATGAATATTTACAGTTCTAAAATGAAATTCTTCTATGTACGTATCCATATGTAGAATCAGGATCTAAGTTAAGTTAAGGGAGTATGCTTTTATTGTTTTTTGATTTCTTGATCTTTCCATATCCTATCAAGGTCTTCTAAGGGGTAGCACAAAATTGAGTGAAAACGTGGCAGAACTCCCTATGTATATTGAAATGTTCCTTATTTGCATTACTGGAAGTAATGCAAAATATCATGACACAAACAACATTCTTGCCTTGTAAATACTCATTGTTTTATAGCAGGTGTAGCACCATCTCTCTTTAAATGAGAGACTTCCTTAGGAAGAAGTGTTCCTGATTTAGCAAAGATTTTACGCTCACCTTTGTATTTCATAAACATGATCATCAGGTTTTGAAAATTTCCCTTTTAGGGGCAGAAACATTTCCAGTTCCCTTTTATAAACAGTTCAGTATATTTGCATTTCAGATAAAACTGTCAGGCAACCCAGACTCTCCCCTTTAGATCCATTTCTCTGCTTGCCTGTACTGAGCATAGTGTCTGTAACTTCACTGCCTATTTTCATTTCCCTCGTTCCACGTCACAGTTCCCCTTGCCCATGCCCTGATTCCTCTCATTAAGCCCCCAGAGCACTCCGTGATATTTAAAAACCCTATTCAGACAAAGACTTCTCATTCAAAAGCATAAACCTGAAGTAATCGAAAGGAACACCATTTGCCTTAATTTAGCTGCACAAGAGAGTGCTGCGGAAACAGAAGGGTTGGTCTCTTTTACAGGTTTTAACGGCACTTCAGAGTGTGCGCAAAGCTCATGTTTTAAGTCAAAAAGGGCAGGACAGGTCTTAGGGACATCGCTCGCTTTCCCCGCTCTGAACTGTGGTGCGCAGGATTTGCGGGTCGCCGGTGGGGCGGGGTGAAGCGGCGGTTTCAGCTCGGGGCTTTTGCCGCCAGGGGGCGCTGGGCGTGCTCCCGCGCTGTCGCAGGCCGGCTGCTGCCCCCCCAATGCTTTCCACTCTCCCTCAGTGCCCCTCTATGTCCCCCGTGGTGTATGAGGAGGGATGTGTGCTGGTTTCAATCCATCCCTTTCAGATATAGAGTTCCAGGTGCGATGTGATTCCTCAAACCAGAGCGAAAGTAGCTGAACAACCGGGAGCCTCTTCCTATCTATTAATCAGGCGTTAATGAGTTGGCCCTGTGTTTTCTTCACACTAAATAAAGAAGCTGAGGAACTAAGGACGATTGCAAACCTGATGTCCTGCCACTGTCTGGGATGCCTGCTTCTTTCACCTCCTGTCTGCAGAATAAGAATGGACAATTATATTAATCTCCTTCTTTCTCTGCCTGAAAGCCCCAAGTCCTTTTAAAACAAAATGTTATGCTGCACACACAGCTCACCTTAATAACAAGGAGAAGATGAATGATACCTGAGAGGTATTTATCATGTCACTGATAGTGCTGCTGGTGAGCAAGGTGGGCTAAAATGCTACCTGGACTAGAACAGAATTAAAACATACACATTTAGCAGTGTTTAGGGAAGCATAGGGGAGCTGCTGGGGAATGTTTTAAGAACCTGTTTGCAAACAACTGTTAGAATTGCAGGTACATATTTAATAGCTTTAATTCAGTCTTTGAATCTCGCAGGACTCGTGGGTCAGTTAATAAAGTACTGTGCATTTATCTTCAGAATTAAACCTCAGTCCTGAGCTTTGGACACTTCTGTATTGAAAGGTCACAGTCATACACAACCCCAGTGTACCTGGACACCCAGGGCTCCATGGGCTGTGATGGATGTCGCTCTGCAGTACTTTGCCAGCTGTCTTTGTGTTATAAACCCAGGGTTTCAGTCCCAAATGTCGGTATTGTGAGTCTTCCTTTCTTTCTGCAGGTGGCCAACAGTCTGTTTTCTTGTTTTCTGTCTTCTCCATCCAGAGATGGTCTTGTGGGTATAAAGCCTGTGAAGTGTTTTGGTAATGAATACTGGTATGCAAATTGTTGCTAGAAACAGAGTACAGACCTATGCGTTGTAGATTGAGACTGCACTCCTTCTGAGATATACTGTAATGTTTGTCTAAATAACAGTCTGATTTGCAGAATTGCCAGGTATGCTGCATTTATTTATATAAGCTGTTGAAGACCAAGAAGTGAATGTTGGTGTGCCAAATTATCAGGACAATGGCAGCTGAACCACATGCTGTCTGTTGCAAAGTCATGTTGGATTTAAGTAGTTTTAGCATGGTTAAGTCCTTCCTCAACCTGCTGAACCTCTGTTTTAATAAACCAGTAGCATGCGAAAAATTACCACTCTTAGGTAAGTGCACCCTAAGCCTCAGAAAAAAAGCGTTTGACATTATTAAACTAAGCAGCCTTAGCCATCATGTGGCAGCATAGCACCTGAAGGAATTAAGCTGTGAAACAAAATAAGATATTAATACAAAAACGTTAGAGGTAGGGCATAGTAAAGGGTAGAGGTTATACTAGTTAGAGGTGCCTGTAATCTTGTATCAGTGCACTCAGAAGAAAGGACTAGCTTTTGTATTTCTTCAGCTGAAGTAATCCAAAAAACAGAGCATCAGTCAGTCTTGTATCCACCCCTAAACCAGGTTGGCCAAGAGCAGTTCCTGAATATCACCTGGAACAGATTGCTCAGCAAAAAGATTCAAGTTGGTTTTAGGACATAGTGGTTGCATGTAGGAAACCTCGTGTGAGAGTGGAGTGGGTCTGCATTTAGGAGACTTATTGGGTATGTTGCCATTTACAGTAGTTGATACAGCTGATTACCATGGTTACCACACAGAAGCATTATCCACCTTATTTGTAATTTTGGTTGCATGCTTAGGAAAGAGAAAGGGAGGAATAAAAAACATGTTTGAGAAGTGTAGCCTATACTTAACTCATAGGGGTCTTGTAAGGTTGAATTAGCTAATATTTTCTGCTTTGCTTTGGAGATGTAAAAAACTATTTATGTTCTATTACTGTTTCTTTTCTTTTTATTTTTTCTGTTTTTTTTCTTTCTTTCTTTTTTTTTTTTTTTGACAAATCTTGCCAGGTATAAGAAGTCACATTTCTTAAATAGTGTAACCTTTTAGACTTGTAGGAAGAATTTTATATGATGGGAAAACCTTTTCTCCTAAGAAGATAGATGATCCAGTAATGAAGGTGCTGATCTGCACTGTAAAAGATCTCAGTTAAATTCCTGGCTGCGAGAAATCCTTCCTGTCAATAAGTCACTTCATCTAACTACGACTTGGTTTACCTTCAGAGGAGGGTAATATTTTCCTTTCTCATCTGGTCTACTTAGATTATAAATTCAGAGACTAGGTACTATCTTTGACTACCTGTTTGCACCTAGCATGGCTGTAATAAGAATCCGGTCCTAACTGTGGCTGTGTTCCTTGAATAACCAATTCAACCACAAACAATTTAAGGATGGCATAACTATTTTGCTTGAGTTGTTTAGGTGTCTACAGTGGGCAGTCAAAAAGGCAAAGGAGATACCATTGTAAATTAGCTACTTTTTCTGACTTCAGCTGTACAAACGTTCATAATCAATGGACTGCAGTTTTATTACAGAGTCATGGGAGTTATTTTACTCTGGAATCTTTAAATTGACCAAGGTGTTAACTAGGGTAGTAAAGATAATGGCTCTTTTAGACTTACTGGAGCACCACAGGGAGTGGGGTGCCATATCCTTTGCCCGCAAATCACATATAGCAACAGTGTCATCACTTTATATCAGCTGCATAGCTGGCTCAGTATTCTGATATTAAAGGGTAGATTCTCACTTTAAAACCTTAGGCAGAGTAGAGAAGTGATGTCTCAATTACTCTGATTCTCAATCTTGAAATTGAGAATCAGGAGATTAATGAAAGCTTTAGTAGATGTGAATGGAAAGATAGGTTTAGAAATAAGCTTTTTCTCAATCCCTTTTGTGACAGGGTTTTGTTAGAGGTCCACAATCCATTATCCTATCTTGGTGCTGCTGGGCTGGATTGATATGAAACATCAGGAATATAGTCTGTCCAAATTTCAGAGGGCTTGCTTATGATGAGCTCTGAAAAAGTAAAATAGAGGCAGAATATGAGCCAACAGCTCAGGGTGCAAATTTTAGGCTCATGGAATAAACAACTGACAAACGTGAACTCCCTCTGCCATGCAGACTGGACAAAGTATTGCATAAATCCAAGCTGAATGCTGGAGGCCTTTTCTTCTGTTTCTTCCTAAACAGATATCTGGTAAAAATAATTTCTTTGCCACCAGAGAGCTCCTGTAAGAATGTACTCTAAAGGCCAATGGGATGGGCTATTTGATTATATTATTTCTTGGAACATTTTTACAAATACATTTTTATTTGGTTTTGTTAAAGTAATGTGAAAGTAATAAGTGCTTTGTATCTTTTGTATGTAACCTTCCCTCCAGACTGTGCTGACTAGGTCTCCAAAACAAAGAAGATCAATACATCCATGCGATCCCTACAAAAAGTACAAATATGTTATCCCTGATGCAAATTATTTTTCTTGTGTTGGTAGGTATAACATTATATATGGCACTCCTAGTAAGAGTTTCTAAAATAACAATGCTTCATAAAAAGGTGAGAAGGATGAATAATAAGGCCTGGGCAAAGAAAAAGTATTTAAAAGCATTTATCTTAGAGCTGCATCACAAGAGACATGTTATCCCAGGTTTAATTTGTCAGTAAACTGGACAACTGGATGCAAAGGGGTCAGTCAGAGCATGGATCATCTGGCTGCCTTTCCTTGCACACATGCAATGAAATTTCTTCTCTCTGGTACAGACGCATTTGAGTCTTTGTTTCAATTACATTATTTAAAATTAATTGCACTTTTGAAGTTCTGTAGACAAGAAGCAGAGGATATTCTGCAAACCCATGAATGAAGCTATTAATAAAATGTTCTGCATGAATATGCCAGATGTACATGGAGGAGAAAAAGATATCTGATCAGAGGGTTTTCTTGGACTGGCAGAAGTACTCCAGGCCTCTCAGCAGTGGAGTGGTGACTGAACACTTGGCTTCCATGTCTTTAGTTGTACCTCAAGAAAGAGGTGATAAAAGGTGCTGTATATTTGATAGCAGAAAGAGGCTGTTTCGGGTCACATCAGCTCTTGTTTTAACTGGAGACTAGTTCTCATTTGCCATACAAAACTGTGGGTTTATAATAAATGTCAGGACATGTGGATCAGCAGAGCAGTGAAAAGGCTGGCTGTCCCAGCTTGGTACGGCTGCAGCAAAGTCACTGCTCTTCCTCCCTGGCAGCCTGGCTCACCTTGGCCATCAGCTCTTCAGCCAGCTGTGCAGGTGGGGCCTCAGGCAGCAGAGGTGTGGAGGCAATTCCAGCTAGAACTGGGTGCCTATGGTATATTGCCTGTGTTTTAATCCAAACTATTTCACACTAAGGGCCCTCTTCTAAACACTGAATTAGGTGGACTCTTTTGAAACTTCATGGGTGATAGCCCTGGAAGTAGAAAGTCTTCATGACTCACTGAGTATTGTCTGTGAGGAATGATTGAAGCCATCTACTCACAATCCCACTAATCCCCTGTCATGTCTCTGAGACGGGACATCAGAATTCCTCTGACAACTGTATCAAATGCCATGCTCAAGTCCTGCACAAGGTGTTATTTTTTAGAGTTCCGATAAAGGGAAATGTAGGTTATTATGAGAAATGGGTATAAATTTAATAACAAGGTCTGATATAAGAAGGGAGGTTTTTTACATTGTCTGTTCTACTAAGATTACAGACAGCCTCTATAATGTGATGTGCCAGCAAAGCAGAAAAATGTTTTATGCTATTACAGCTTGGTGTTGGGAGTCTGGATCTTCACTTTTCAGTGATTCAAGTGTAGTGGAAAGAGATTTGTGTGCAAATAGCAGAAACAAGCAAACGAACATAAATTCAATAGCTGAGAAAATTTTTGGATGCAATGACTGTTTTCCTAGAAAAGCTAGTAAAGTGTGTCAAAGCGAATGCTTCAAAAATCTAACTGTCCTCTTAGAGTTAATTCGGGAATTTCACTGATTTAAGTAGAAAGCTTTGTAGGTGGAACATGGGCTTTAATATAGGGCTTCTACAGTTTATTACCTGATGCTGTGCAAGCATTTGCAGCCTTAATGAAGTTATTCAGAGCAAGAGGAACAGATCCTGTTGGACGTTTTGTACAATGGGGAGTTTTGAGAAAGAACTGCTGTTGAAGTAAGAGGCAAGAGCACTCTTTATGTGAAAAGGCTGATTTACATTTAAGCCAGTAAACATTGCATTGATGATTGCTACAGAACATAGATGTAGCAGTTCTGCTGAGTGTAGAATTAATTAGCAAAAACTTTCAAGGTTATGAGGTATCGGACCACTACTTGTTTGAATTCAATAGATTCTACAGCAGAACACAGCTGGGTTAAATACAGGAATGAATCTACCTCAAAAACATCACAAAAAATGATGACCAGGTTTCAAGCAATGAGATCAGCTGGGAGACACTTGATAAATGTGTACAGAGCCTTCCGTTGCTGTTGTACAGTGAATTGGGTTTGGTTACTGCCTGAATGAAGCAATGGCAGAACATTATGCACTTTCAGAGTGGAGGAACATGCTGGAGTATCTCAAAGAAATATGAAGACAGCAAGGTGAGGTACCCATCACTCAGAGCTGGTAGTGCTGTTCTGTCAACTGATTGTCTTTGATTATGTCATGTTCTCTTTCAGCAGGACCCATTTTTTGGAGTGCTCAAGAAGGGGTTGGGTCACTAAATCAAGGAGTGTGGTCCATATGTTTATACTTAGAGCTCAGGGTAAGGTCCTCATTTCGTTTACTGAACACTAGTAGAGTCTTGTTTCAAGCAGAATGTTTTCCTTGCTGTGTAGAGGGATGCTTGTCACCATGGTGTCTGAGTGCCTGATGTATGTTGACAATCTTATGCTTTCCATGTCTCAGTGAGCATAGGATGTGGTATTAAGAGTATTTCATATATGAAGGACATAGACGTAGAGAAGTGATGTGATTTATGTGCGTCCATACAGGAAGTCTGTAGCACCATGACTCTGCTTACATTAGCAAGTAGTGCGACACTGTAGAGGGTGGCTGTAACACTGAGAGGAGTGATGCTAAAGACCTGACATCCACACTAAAATTGTTTTGGAGGCTTTACTTTGGACTGGGTCTACTCTCATCCAGGGAAATGAACTCCTATTGGCAGCTGGAGTGCATCTGGAGGACATCCTTTGGTTTAATTTAACCCTCAAAGAGTCCAGTTTGCTACTCTGAGACCACTTGTGTTATAAGCCTACAGATTTACTTCTAGCACACTGTCCTGACCAGAGCTGAAGTACTGCTATAGATACACCCTCTGTTTCCTTCCAAGCTTAATTCATCTATACTATTTAAGGTGAATCCCAAGAGGCACTTCCTGCAGCGTCTCTGACATTACGTGTAAAACCAGGCAGTTACTTGCAGATTATTGATACCGTCCTTGGCTTACTTTTCTCATTTAAAATCTTCCTCTCAGTGAGATTGCTGCCTCACATGGCTTCAGCTATCTGCTTTGCATCAATGACTTACAAATCTACCTGTTCTCTCCTGACCTCTCTGCCTCCATCAAGTCCAGCAGCTTGTCTTGTTTCTCTTTGAAATTTCCCTCTGAATGTCTTGCCCTCCATTTAAACTTCACATGGGAAAGCCATCATAGCTCAGTGAGCTGCTTGAAATCATTACAGCAGGAGCCCAGACAGCCATTAAACATAATAAAGTTTTACATATGTCTTAGGTTAGTGGTAGAAAGAAAAATGTTTCAGTTAATTGAGCTAATTTTTATTAGGTATTTTATTTCAATATTTTATTAGTGCATTTCAGTAACTGTACTTCAAATGTTTTATAAATGGTAGAACACAGTTTATCTGATATAATGTCTAATTCAGCTTTTGAAATAGATTTCTTGGGCATCATGGAAGGCAAACATCCATTCTCATATTTGCGGATCCCTCTGTCATGTTTGACATTGTTGGCCACATGCTACATTTGCTTGTCTCAGGGAGGCTGTGAGCCCCAGGGTAATGAGCTTAAGTGGCGTGAGACCAGCTTCAAGGCACAGTTGCAGCAGGCATTGATAGGAGACAGCACTGCTGTCAGGAGACCTCTTACTGATACAATCCTACATGGATTCCCCTCTCTCGATAGTGTTATTCAGTACATGAGTCAGTAGGGTAGTTATCTCTGAACCTGGGATCTGCAATAGCTGAATTCTCATCCCTGAAGTGCTGACCAAGGTTGTGTTGCCATAAAAAGGCAGCTCATACCTTTTCACCAGAAGGCAAGGCCATTAAATGACTCAAATGGAGTTACGTATTTATTATGTCAATTATAAGAGGCATGTCTGGGTCAACAACAGCTGTTCTCTGACTCAAGATGAACCTGAAATGCAGCTCAGAAACAAGGAGAGGACCCAGGAAAGGTAGTACTATGTCCTGGAGCACTAGCTATATACAACCACTGAACTTTCCTGCTTCCTTGGAGAACCATGCCAGAACCTCTCAGAACAACCTCTTTCACTGCTTGTACTGGGAGCCATGCAGAAGATGTATTTGAGAAGTTAGTGATCCTGAACAGGCTTTGTCTGCTCCATTTAATATTTTATTTAGGGCTTGAGAAGCTTTTATGTTATTAATATAATCTCTAATTTTATTTGGGAAATATAGCTCTATGTGGATCGAGGGGTTGAATGTATTGATCTTGACCAGGAGTTGGTTGCAGGTTGCAGAGTTGGTGATGCACATAGCAGTTAACTGAACAGCCTGTACTGTGCTGCACTGTGCTGCCTGTCCAGCATAGCCTTCAGGTTCTGTTATGCTGGACAAATGCCCTGGCCACAGGACAACCTCAGCCAGGTCATTGTAAGAGTGGTCCTGCTCCCACCTGGTAGTGGTGATTACACTGCCTGCTTGGCCTTGCTTTTGCCTAATAGTGCAGCGAGAAGTTGTCATGCAAAAGTCTTTTGTGAATAGAGTTGTTTTCTTGTAAGAAAATGATACATTAGCTTGAATGACCAAAAAGGAGATATTTCCATCCATGGACAGGATCTACTCTGTGCAGTGTGCCATGGGAAAATCCATCAGGGGTCTGTGTGATGCTGCACAAATATGGGGTGCCATTTTCTGAAGGGATGTAAGATTTACTTGCTATGTATATGCCTCTTCTTACTCTGTCTTATTAAAACAATTATCAATCTGCCTTACCCAGCAGCCTGATCATCACAAAAAAGCTGACCATAGAAAAATGAACTCTCATCCTCATCATAGTGGCAGGATTGTCAGTTTTGGATGACTTCTAGAATGAAATATTTCAGGCAATCTTCCCCAGTTCCTGGATAAAATGTCCCCAGACCCTCGCAACATGGTCAGCTAAAACTGAAGTTGAGGTTTAAGTTCACCTCATGAGGCAGCACAGGGTGTTGCTCTCCACTAGTCCCCAGGAGACTTACTTTGCCCAAGCATCCCAGGCAATGTGTGTCTCTGGGTACTTCTGTTTGTCAATCCCACAATTTACTGGCCTTCACCTCAGCAAGAGAATGTCTGCTGTGATTAGTAAGGAGAAGAGTGGAAAAATCTCTGATTTGGCAGAAGTCCCTTTTGATTGATTTTCAGATCACAAAAGATAACCAGCTGCCAAGCCTCGGGAGCACTCCAAGTAAGCATTCTCATAAGCAGACACCACACGTTTGACAGATGTTAGTCGCATTGCTTAATGCTCCACTGGATGCTACAGATGTGAACGTGGTGTAAAAACCTACAGAGTAAAAAAAAGTATAGAAAGAAACACCAAATGACAATTTCCCTTAAGAGATTATTTCCACACTTCCTTGTCTAGATTCTCAATGCAGGTTCTGTTGTATAATTAATAGCATATCACCTTTATTCTCATACCAGTCTTATGCCTTACAGGCTGTCATCTGAAAACACAGGCATGGATTTTGTGCTGTGCCAGATTTCAGCTAGCAAAATGTTATGGGAGAATGTTAGTCAGTTCTAGAATTCTAATTCCAGGCTATTAACCTATATAAATTTATATGTATATATATAGACACAGGCTTAGTTGACCCCTGATGCCCTCTAACCTTTGCCTGCTAGAGACATGCAAAGTGCTTTCTTGAAGCTGCAGGTGTGAAGGTGGGGGAAAGCAGGAGCAGCATGTATCTACTTTGGTTAGCAGAATTATATGGCAAGAAGGCTCAGCCACAGGAAGCCAGTCTTTACTGGTGTGGTGGGTTTACCCTGTCTGGACACCAGGTGCCCACCAAAGCCACTCTATCACTGCCCTCCTCAGCTGGGCAGGGGAGCGAAAATACAGGAAAAAGCTCATGGGTTGAGATAAGGACAGGGAGAGATCACTCAGCATTAGCATCATGGGCAAAACAGACTTTGCTTAGGGAAATTCATTTATTGCCAATCAAATCAGAGTAGAGTAATGAGAAATAAAACCAAATATTAAAATACCTTCCCCCCCACCCTGCCCTTCCTCTGGACTCGACATCACTGCCGAATTCTCTACCTCCTGCCCCTGGGAATGGGGTATGTATTCAGTTCATCACTGCCAGTCCTTCCTCCTCAGGGGAGGACTCCTCACACTCTTCCCCTGCTCCAGCATGGGGTTCCTCCCACAGGAGACAGTCCTTCATGAACTTCTCCAACATGAGTCCTTCCCATGGACTGTAGTTCTTCACAAACTGCTCCAGCATGGATCCCTTCCATGGAGTGCAGCCCTTTGGGAACAGACTACTCTAACATGGGTCCCTTCCATGGGCTGCAGTTCTTCAGGAATAGACTGCTCCAGCATGGACCTCCATGGACTGCAGGTGGAAATCTGCTCTACTCTGGACCTCCATGAGCTGCAGGGGCACAGCCTGCCTCACCATGGGCTGCACCACGGGCTGCACCACGGGCTGCAGGGGAATCTCTTCTCCTGTGCCTGGAGCACCTCCTCCTTCACTGACCTTGATGTCGCAGAGCTGGTGCTCTCACATATTCTCATTCTCTCCAGCTGCAGTTGCTCCTGAGCAGTAACTTTTTCCCCTTCTTAAATGCATTATCCCAGAGGCACTGCCCCTGTCTCTGATAGATTCAGTCTTGGCTAGCAGCAGGTCCAACTTGTAGCTGGCTGGCATTGGCTTCGTTGGACAGAGGGGAAGCTTCTGGCAGCTTCTCACAGAAGCCACCCCTGTAGCCCCCTCTGATACCAAAACCTTGCCATGCAAAACCCATATGGCCAGTATCCTGTCCTGGGATTTTTTGAAGATCCACACCACAATTTATATCTCTGAAATCATGAGAAATAACATCTTCCCTGAAACCGCCTCTTTACTTTCTCTAGTCGTATTTGCCATACTTCAAGACGTGCATGAGATGTGAACCCATCATGCAGGACAGAGCTTTCAACTGTTGGTATCCAGCTGCGTCCTGCATCCTTTTCCACATGAAACAAAACAAGGGCTGTAGCAATGTAGCCCAAGATGTCTGGAAGAAAGGATGGCTGGTGTTGCATTCTGAGAGGATTAACACAGTTGAGAACAAAAATTCAGTGATATGAGTATTCCTCGGGGCTGAACACATCCCCGATTTTTTACCCTGTAGCATCATCACAAGTCACTGTGAAATCTCACTGTTAAATATTTTGTTCTGCTATCTATCTGTGTTACATAAAGCTCTGGAATAAAATCTTGAACCATTTAGCTTGCTTGTGTGTACAGAGCAGTAAACAGATACAAATTCAAAAGGAAAAGGGGAAAAAAAATGCCCTCGAGAAAAGTATGAATGAGCTTGAAAAGGGCAAATAAAACAGTGGAGACATTTATATTGGTCTCTCCTACTGCTCTGAACAAAACAATTATGAGATAAGAGAGGCAAGAATGGGAGGAAATTCTTTCATTTTTCACGTTGGAAGTACGAAGGATCCAATAGCCTGTTTATGAAGGGCAATAAAGAAGATACATGAACTCAGTAAAGACGTTGTTACAAATATATTGTCCTGTTTGGAAACGCCAGAAGTTTGTGGTTTTGGGGGGCTTTTTTGTGTTGTTTTTTTTTTTTTTGGTAGTGTTGCTGCTTTTTACATAGAGTTTTTAAGGATGGAGGTTTTTTTTTGTCAAGAGATGAATAACTGACAGGAATGGCTTGTTATAACCAGCAAAGAGAACTAATGCTTTTACTTAGGATGTGAAAATGGTATGAAAGAGAGGCAGATGGGAATCTGAATTTAATGAAGCTTAAATAAGCAAATATAACATTGGCCAGCTTTTAAACAAAATTAAAACCAGATATTCCTCGTTCTTGATTTGGAGCTTTAAAACCCAGAATGCTTTTGCCTGATGCAAAGATGCTAAGAATGGTGGCTGATGTTTGAAAGGGAGATTTATCACTTTTTTTGCTTTCTAGTCTGAAATGTGTGTTCTTTTGAAATGGTTCAAGGCAGCCCATCTTTCTGCCAGTTAAGGAATGATGTTCACAGCATTATGGCACTTAAAAAGCAATAAAATCAATGTACTTATATTTTTTTCCTGAATTTTCCCTCTCTTACATAAGGTAACAAAATAATGCATTCCAGTACAGAAATGTGAATTTGTTACCAGTGACTGTATTATCCTGTGGAAGAAAATCCAGGCTTAGGAAGAACAGTAAGATCTCTGCAACTTTTCCACTGTCTCCCCTACCAAGAAACTTCTTTCCTTGGCAAAATTTAGCAGTCTGAGTGGTGTGCTGCAATAACTTTTACTAGTGCTGCATTCCCCTATCATAATTAGACATCAAAAAATGTTTAGACCAGAAATCTCTCCAAGTCAAGAAATAAAAAATTAAGTAATTCTATAATCTTTTAAAATTATTATTGGTGTAATAACCCCCTCTGAGGATTAACTACGGTAGCAAAGCCTGTGATTAAGGTTGCTCAGCCCTTATCATGGTTGAATTCTGTTTTCAGTGGCTTATAACTTTGCCAGACTGTAATAATTTGGATTAAAACTTTCCCAAAATGTGAAAAGCGTCTCTGTTTAGCTGAATATTTTAGGAAGCTTTAAAGAAAAGTGAATCAGCACTTTTAAAAACTGGGTCAGGGAAAATATGTTTTTCTGGTAATATTAAAACAAAAATCTTACAGTCGTTTTATTAACAAGTTTTTGCCTCTTCTGCTTTTAACTGTTATTTCAGGCAAGGACTTGAATTTGGCAGTTAGATTGCCTGTGTGTCAGGAAAGTGCTGTCCTTGCACACAGCTACCTCCATTTAGCCAACCTGTTAGTCTCTGAAACATCTTTATGTAACTTTTTTTTTTTGTCACTGGAGGGTTATTCTAGCTCCTAAGGTTTTCAAATCCAGTGGGCGCCCAGAAAAGATGAGGCAAGCTGAGGACTGCTGCATTGAGAATGGCTGGGACATGAGATACAGCAGGAGAGGAAGATGAATGTGGTCATAGCAGTTGGGATCAGGAGCTTAGAGGCTTGGAAGTAGAGGTGAAAAGTAGAAAAATCCTGGTAAAGAACTGAGGAAAGATGTGTGTATAATACTGATGCAGTTTTGGTCCCCATAAACCATCACACTCCCAAATGATGCTCATGCATGGTCCTAGGATTAGCATGTGTCATGGACTATTTGCAAGACGTTTTGGGTGTAGGCCCCCTGTTCTGGGGTAATGGGGAAGGCTAGTTGGTTTGAAATGAACCATCCCGTTCCATCTGGCTTTAGTTGTAAACCACATTGGAAAAATACACATTTATTCCTCTCATCTGCATCCAGATGATAAGAAGCAGTGGCTACTGTCAGCTACTCTCTTACCTCTGCTGGCAGGCTCTATAGAGCAGATCTAAAGGTTTCTGTCAAGCTGGAATCAGGACAGGGGAGGCAATGTTATTTTACAGTTCTCTAAAGACTTGGGTTCATGAATGCTTTGGAAGTTACATATGAAAAAAAACCCACAGCAAAAGAATATTTGGTCACAAAAGCGAAGTGATGTGGCATGAGAGAATGGAAGAGGCTGTTCCATTCCAGACTGTTTGGTATGGCTCTGACTCTCTTCCCTCTGAAGTTAAGTCAGAATTCCACTACAACAGAAGAGTTAGGCCAACACTTGTGTTTTTCAAGCTTCAGACCTCAGGAAACATCCCATTAAGGAGTGTTGGCCACCAGTTCTTCATTCCAAGAGCAGACCTGGGCCCATGCAGCCCCCTTGGCTGCATGCTTTTTGTTGAGATTACTGATGTGGGCTCACAGCCTCCCAATATGGCTTAGTTCAGGCTCTGAGTGAATGGACTACAAAATGGGTGGCCAACAAATAAAAGACTGGGTTGGTACTTGGTTACTATGTGGCTTAGCATATTCTGCACAGCCCTTCCCCAGGCTTGATATAGATCTACGATTGATTGTGTATGTATACGTAAATAACGTTTGGGAAGTGACCCAAAGAATTGCTATCCGAGGAATCCTCAGCTCCTTATATTATTGAAATGCCAGCTCAAATGAGTGTTGTTATATTTGAAATTCTTTGAGCAGTCCAAATGGATGTTCATCTACTTTAAGGAGAACTAGTTTTGAGTTCCAAAGAGGTTGTGGTCCAGGATGGATTGGGTGGTATAAATCAGTACTTTGTAAATTTTTTTAACTATAAGGTATTTGCACATAGAAGCTTATGAAGCCAGAGACGGACTTTAGCTTTGCCTAAGGACAAGTTAGTGTAATTGTTCCTTTACAAAAAAATCCCAGCAGATATTCCAGTCAAATTTCAGGCTAATCTGTTCCATGTATGACGAAAGACAGAACCTTTTCTGCTTTGTTTTGTGAATCTATCTTGTGGATGGTTTGTGACAAAATTTGTTGTGGTTCCCAAGAACATCATACAATCAAATGAAAGCTGACACAGGAGGTGAAACAAGGAGGCAGTAGCAGAGAGAGGCGATCTTGTTGCTTGCAGTGATGAGTGGAACTGAAAGGGTTTGGACAGCAGATCTACTCTCCAAGAGGAAAGACCTTACTTTTCCTTAGGTGTTTGTGAGCAAGATAATGTTGTGGATAAGGCTGAAATATAAGCAAAGCAAATAAAATCCTTTTATTTCCTATGATGATTATACAGGTCTTATTTCCAGCAAAGCGGAAAAACATCAACATAGATGCAACTATACGTGTCGCCTTGGGTAGATTATATCTATAGCTGGAGTTTACCTCTCCTCTGACAAAGCAGGGACACCAGTGTCATTCCCATGTTTTGTTTTATCTATTTGGATTTTTAATTATAAATTATTAACTCAGATATTGGCTGCTTGATGTGTGTGCGCATGCGCCTGCATATGTGAACACATCTGACCATTTTTTACATCAAATCAGAAACCAGAAATCTTCTGTATTATTTATGACTAAAGCACAGTAGCAATATTTTTAAAAGTGTAGTTGTGCATAGGAAGGACTACAGTGCCAAAAGTGACAGCAGAAGAATTAATGCTTTCTCCAGGCCCTTTTTATCTTAGAAATGATTGACAAAGTAATTTTCTTCTTGTACTTTAATAAAAGTGTATACATTATACACATCAATAAATCCTCACCGGGCCAATTACACATCATATGACTTATCTTGTCACAGCACCTAATATCTAAACAATAAATTAAAAGGTATGCTTTATATGTAGATTTGCATGTGAGGGTGTTTTCTGGTTCTCAGACTCAATTGTCTTACGAATACTACAACATACAAGAAAAAGAAACAAGATGGCTAGGATTAGGGACTAATAAATCCTCCCTGGTGGAACAAACTACATCTGTATGACTTACAAGAGTGTGCTGTATAAGTAACATTTGTTTTACATATTAAAATTATATTGGGAGATGAAATACTGAACAAATATTGGAGTGCTTCCTTTCACACAAGATACTCTGCACACATGCAAAGACGTATTAGCTATATATATGCAACACAATATCTTTGATTCCTATTCATACCTTTCTGCAATGTAAAAGGACCTTTCTATAAATGAGAATCTCACTTGTTTTTCATTTCCAAGCGAGGAATTTAATGGGAGGTGGAAATTCCAAAATTTGCTTGCATCCTGCTGGTACCTGCTGAGCTTTTGAAAATTTTCGATTACATCTGAATGCATGGTTTCTGAGAATGTTTCTGGTCTAAAGGCACAGACATGGCTGTGGATTTTCCTCAGTGCGGGCTATCAGCCTGGTTTGCCCTAACCTGAACTGTTCAATAGTATGAAGCCAAAAAGGGGGACACTCATCTTTTTTTCCCCTCTCCACATTAATTCATGACATCTAGTGCAACATGTGCAGTGCTCCTCCCATTTTGTGGTGTGGGGTGACCCATGTTCTCATAGCATCATCTCACAGATTTCATAGCAACCTTCCAGTATCTGAAGGGGCCTATAAGGATGCTGCAGAAGGACTCTTCATTGGAGACTGCAGTGATAGGACAAGGGATAACAGGTTAAAACTTAAACAGGGGAAGTTTAGATTGGATATAAGGAAGAAGTTCTTTCCTGTAAGAGTGGTGAGGCACTGGAATGGGTTGCCCAAGAAAGTTGTGAATGCTCCATCGCTGTCAGTGTTCAACACTGGGTTGGACAGAGCCTTGGGTGACATGGTTTAGTGTGAGGTGTCCCTGCCCATGGCATGGGGGTTGGAACTAGATGATCCTAAGGTCCTTTCCAACCCTAACTATTCTATGATTCTAAATATTCCAGCAGAAAGCTGCTTGAAGGAAACTGCAGCAGAATCTCTCTTCAACAAGTGGTGAGACTGTTCCCCAGGAATTAGGAGACCATTCAATCACTTCAAATAGCTGGACAGCACGGTATTGTTAAATACAATAAAACATGGTACTCTGAAGGCAAATTTCAGCTACAACTGTACATTCGCATAACTAAATAAACCAAAGGCAACCCACAAGTATAATTCATCTACCACCATTTTCATTTGTAGGTACCCAAAACAGAAACTCACCTAATCCTGTGGTGGGGAGTCAGATGGAGATGGCAGGATTGTGGGAGTGAGAAGCAGGCTGCCCAGGAGGAAAGTCCTGGCACATCACCTGCTCCCACCTCCTCTTCTGGCCAGGGAGAGCTCTAACAGGGACTCATCTGTGCACTTGGTGCTGCCACTCTTCATTTTTCCAGATCCTGCCATTACAGGAACTCCTTCTCCCCTCCTCCTCTTGCTTCCATTGGTTTCTAGCACCTACTGAGGTCTTGCAGCTGGTCTGTGAGGTTGGCCAAGCTCTGGGCTAAGTCTTTTATGGATGTCTTTGAAGTACTAAAGCCCTGAAATCTTCCCAGAGGGGAATTTCAGCAATGTTGTGCTTCAGCCAGACAAAGGAGAGATGGGCAGGAAAAACGGGAGCTGTGGTAGGGTCTCGGGATGACAGGGAATTATCTTGGAAACTCAGAGCAAAAAAAACAAATTGTGCTGCCTACTGGTTGTTTGACTTCAACTTAAATAAAATGATACAGACGTGGTCATCCTAAGCATACAATGCCTGTCATCAATAACCACCACGATTTTTACTCTCAAGTTAGTCAGTGCGACATTGTCTATGTTACACATTTGCAACAATTGGTTCAGTCTCTTCAGTCTGGTTGCCCTAATGTAGACCCATGAAGGATTTCCAAGTTTAGGATTAAAGACTTTCTAATTTAACCCAATATCCACATGACAGTTATCTTCCCATAACTCTTTCTGTCTCTCTCCAGAGAAGCCAGTCGTTGCCTATCACTCTACCACATTTCAGTATTCAATTTGCAGAGCCAAAGGAAGTACAAACACCTGTAAGTTCACATCTTACTGCATTACTTTCACCTTTGTCATTATAGAACACTTTCCATCAAAACTGCAGCATGAACAATGGTTCATTAATTCATGGCAGAGAAAGGCCATGACTAAAGGACTCCGTTTCCAATGCTGTCAGGCCAATGCTTTTTAAGTGCAGTGCTAAATTAATTTATGATAACAGACAGCTGCATGCAGTATCCTTCCCTCTATACATTACACAGAAGCACAAATCTGACAAATAATTCAGAAGGAATTATTTGTAACATTTATAATCATACTTACTCACAAATATGCCATAAAATGATCCCAGGCTGGCAGTTTAATAGCTTTATCTCTGATTACTGTTCCCATAAAAACCTCAGAGAAACAGAAGTGCCTGCATTTGGATGACAAAATCCCCAGCTATTTCATAGACAACTAAAATTTTAAAACAATAAAGATGTTTTTATTGTTCCCTACAGTAAAAGCATGACAGACTAAATAACGATACTAGCATAAATTCAAGGAAATCTTCTCTTTCCAGCAGAGATTGAGACAGGAATTGCTGGCCTGAGGCATTAGCTCAGCAAAGTTATCATTACAATTTTCATGGCAATTCTTCTTTCAAACTAAAACCAGACCATGTTAAGATGATTTTGAGATACTTTTTCAGTTTTTATACATTTCTTCTTTCAGATTTTAAGGGGCTTGGCACAGGATTTTCAAAACAGTTTTCTACTCTCAGTGCATTCTCCACTCTGCACAGACATCATAACTGTCAGTAAAACCCATCCTCTGTCATGCAGTTTTCCTTTTATTCCAAAATTGCAACTTGGACCTCCATCCGTTCCTGAGCTGGCTCTTATTTGTCTCCTTGGAGCCTGTTACTACAGCATCTTAGTCTCCTCTGTGCCCAGATGGAGCATGAGGACTCCCACTAAGCTAGTAGTGCAGCTCTGCACTTCCAAATCATGCCCAGGATTCAGCACAAGGCCACGCTCTACACAGGCAGCAATGAGTCAGCCATGCACCATTGCTGGGTCTCATCTTCAAGGACCTGAGGGAAAAACCTGCTCCAGGGCTGTGCTGAGCTGTGGATCTGGCTATGGTTTGCATGTCATTCAAGGTGAGAAATGTTGCAGGATTCTGTATCAGACTTGGTGTTTTCATCAGTTACTGTTTATTTTCAGTTTCTGATATTCAGGGTGGGATTCTTCTTTCCAAAAGGAGGTTTTTACAACTAGATTGGAGTTCTGGCAGCTGCTATATAGCCAGGAAAGAAACAGGCACTTCCAGTGTGCCTGTGGCAAACTGAGTGAAATAATACCTGGTTTTCTCCATGTAATTTATACAGTTAACTTGACGATCTACACTGCGGACATATAGAGGTGTGGGAGAAATGGAACCATCACCTTAAGCATCAGCACTGTAGTTATAGTGCAGTAAGTAGGGGAAAAAAGAAATTAAAAAAAGGAGGAAGGGATGTTTTAAAGCAGTTATTTTATAATAGCTGTCCTTATGCCTCTGTAATTAGATGTCATGGGGCTGAGCAGAGAATTGTCATTAACAAAAAATGAGGAGAAAACGATCCTAAACACGAAGCCACCGTGAGGATGTAGTAGAGTTACTCCTAAGAGGTCATGTCTATTCTTCCTATCATCACAGAGAAAAACACAAGTATATCTATGGACTTAACAGTATTTGAAGTTTTTTTGAACCATGTTGTCTAGCCCAGTAAAATATTGATGATATTACTCTAGGATCTCCACAAGGCAATACTATACCTGCAAATCATATTATTCCTCCATTTCCAGTCAAAGAAGTGTCACAAGAGGAATGGCTTTTTATCATGGGAATTGTATCTCCTTTTCCAAGAATCTAAAATGTTTTTTCTGGTAAGCTTCTATCTGTGGAGAGAAAACCGCAATGCCTGGAGTGCTTTGGGCATAAAAAAGGGATATGGAACTAATCAGTGGTTGTAGTAAAAGAGTTTGGAAACAGAAATTTGTCTCACGTGGGAAATTCTAACACTTGAAATGGTTTTCATTTTTAATTTTAAGAAAAAAAAGAGATATTTGCAAAAAGATTGAAATTAAAACAGAGAGAGAATGAGAGTGATTCATAACACCGAAAGATTTCATTTCAATAAAATAAAACCACAGAAAATGGAAGTTAAAATAATAACTTGAAACAACAAAATAGAAAATGCAAGTTTTGCCAAGGGAATGAAATGAGCTGGAAAGAATCCTTTCTACTGCCTTTTATACAGAATTTCATCAAAATGCATATAGTCTTACAAAGTCTTTCAGTTGCTAACACTGCCCTTTCTGAATTTCCTAAATGATATTTCTCACCAGCAGAATTTTCTCTTTAGCTTTTGAGCAGACCTATTTTAAGGAGTCATACAAAAAGCGCTTAAAAGCTCCCAGGTGCATTCTAGTATTTATCTGAGCCAGAAGCAAACAAGGAGAGGTTTGAGGAGAGAGGTTTCCACAGGCCAACTGGGTTAGCCGCAAATACAGGTGAGGTGTAAGGCCTTCAGGGTGGAAGTAAATGAACCAGTCTCCAAAGATACTTGCATTTGTGGGCAAGTGCATTAGCTTAAGTTAGGCCATTTGAGAGAAAAGGTACCTGGTAGGTCCAATCACAATTGGAGTCCTCAGTGATAAAACAGAAATGACAGCAAGTCTTTGTGGTCCATTATTGTTTGGGAAACAGCTAAAGAAATAGAAGTTCAGCAGAAAAACAAGGCCACGCCTCATTTGGATACTTGTATCCACTTCAGGTTAATATTTCTGTTAAAGATCTGGAAGATGGAATACACTGTGTTCATACTCTTGCACATCTCAAACAATGGTGGCTGCAATCATGTGGGAGAAATGAATTCTGTTCCAATGTAAGCTTGATTAACTTTGAAGAAATGGTCTGAAATCAAAAATAGCCAATTGTAACAAATGTTTATTCAAGAAAAAAAAGAAATCAAGGAGATGCATACAAAATGGAGATAAAGCATCTTAGGCAGCTAGAGAAAAAGAGCTAGAGGAGGTGTCATTGGGTCACAGAATGAATGCAAGTTAGTGGACTACTCTTAGTCTTTGGGAAGTGTGTACGTAAGAACTGGAAGAGAACCAGCAATGATGATTAATGTATCAAGTTTTAAGCAACATACCCAAAGAAGTAGATCGGAAGAAAGAGAACAGCAAGAATGATGAGTTTAGAAAACAAAAAATGTCTAAAGAAAAGTGGATTTTTGGCACCTAAACATTTTTACTAATGAGACTTGTACAACATTCTAATCTATGTAGCTTAGACTCATCTTAATTGCCAAAGTATTGTGGATTACCTGCTTCCAAGTGATTGTACTGTGCTGTGTTTAATCTGTGAATGGTTGGTTTGAAGTCTTGACCTGTGCTGAGGAAAGGATTTTGTTAGTGGCAGAATTATGCTTAATGCTGTTGGATACTAGTACATACAAAAATTAAATGGAGAAAGAAGTTATCAAACAGGGATGTAAAGACAGAGCAACTGTCAGTTTTCTACATTTCCTCCCTAATTCAGAGATAAAATAGACTGTCTTTAGTCCCAGATTACAGAGGAAGAGGAACAAGGAAACTAATTGTCTTGTTTTGAGGGTAAGGCAAGAATTTCAGCATTTTTATTTGTAATTTCTGACTGCAAGCTCCACTGGCAAGAGATTTTTCTTTGATGCTAATGCAGCATTGATAAGTGAGTTCTCTGGTGGTGCTCAGTAAATTATTCTGCTTTGTACTGAACCAGACATCAGTCAATGCAGAGATAGATAAAACGGAGCTTTTCCAAGTGGACAAAACCATGGAGTCTGACTTGCATCAATTTTTTTTTCTTTTTTTTTTTTTTTACCTTTAAGGAGAAAAAGGATATTAAAAAAATGTATCTGTTGGCTAAATGGACTTTATCTCAGTTACATTATTGTACCCTGCAGCACTAACGCTGAGTACAATTAACCTTATTCCAGATATGCAATACCGAAATTGTCATCAGAAGCAGTCCTGGTATTTGGGGCTATTTGGCTATATAATGAGACCAGAACAAAAACCATCATGGATAGCACTTATCTAAATGACTGGCTGAAGGAGTCAATGATCTGGAACCCTTTTATAGAGAACTTCTAATCTATTTTCAACAATTATCCATCTTTTCAGAACAATAGCTTCTAATTAGGGGCAGGCAAAGTTTGTCTGTGGACTTTCGGTGCATGTTTACCTGAACATACTGCTGTTTCTATTTCACAATTGTGTGTTAAACTGACAATTACCACTGTACCCTCTAAGGCTAGACTTTGGCAGCTTTGTCAGGTGTTACCAGCCAACAGTGAAGACGAGGTTGAAGGAATGCCTGCATGTGTCAAACATGCCAATAAGGTAGCAGATGGAAGCACCTGAGTAATTTGGCACTCTTAATGCTGACCTACATTATGGGTTGAAACCATCCCTTTGTTAAGGAGGCATATGAGATGACAATTGTGAGAGTCAAAGCTCCGATGTGCTTACATAATATTTCACAGTTCGGAATATTTCTTAAGTGACTCCTTTTCAAAAGAATGAAAAGAATTTGGTCTGATATGTAACAGGAACTGAAAATTCCATTGCCAGTATTTTTGCTTCACAGTCTTGTGCTGAGAACAAAGATGCAGCAGGAGAGAAATCCACTTCCCTATAAGCAGGGATCATGCATAAGACCCTCACAAATTTTTAATGAAACAAAATTATTTTGCTGGTAATTCATGCAGCACAGTAACCTTCTGGGGCTCCTGTAATAAGTCTCCATAGGATAATGTTCATGTCTCCATCTCATGTAGCAGCAATAATTCACTTATGTGATATTCAATGGTTTATGATTGTCATGTACTATGCGATAAAGCTGGGATCTAAATCCTGGAACTTTCATAAGCCAGGACAAGCTCTTTCAGCTTTCAGTCTCCTCATCTATAAAAATGGGATACAAATGATACTTCAGAGAGGCACCATGGTATCAACTCATGAAGTATTCAGTGTTTCGTACAAAGCTCTCAGAGAACCATGGCTAGATACTATTTGTAGCAGTGTCAAATACTAGGCATATTAACAGAGGGTAGCAGGGCAGTCAGGAGGTAAAGTTTTAAGAGCAGACTTCCAAAAAATTCTTGTCTGTCAATACTGAATTTTCATTGCTTTGAAAGTAAAGGTTTAGGGCCCAGACAGCTTGCTCAGATATATTCAGAATTTGATTTTAAAAAAGACATAAATTAATGTTAATGTTGCAAATTCTGACAAGTTAATTTAACTTCCCTGTCCCAGCTGCATTTTCTGTAATGTCCCATGTTTCCTTCCACAGAACTCTTTGTCTTTTGGTCAATTATGTGTCTACTGGGGATCTCTGTCACTAATACATTAAAGAGTAGATTTAATACACTAATAGCACTAATATATTAAAGAGCTAAAACTGACTCTTCTCCACTCAACACACATTTGCCAGATCCCATTATACTGCTCACCAACTTGTAATAATTTACTTTCCTTAGGAAATTCTTGGAGAACAAAAGGCAGAAAGTCTTTATCTAAAGTACTTAAAAAGAAAGCACAGCCTTAGATTGAGCAGTCTTTGCAGCTAATACAGTTTTGTCTTTTGCTGAGCTTGTCAATCAGCTTTTAGCTTCCAAAAGGGAAAATTGAAGCAGGAAGCACAAACAGATATTGAATGAGAAGTTTTAATTTTTAGTTCTTATTTTTAATAACCTAACAGAGCAGAAGACTGTAGGTCATTAGCAGTTCTCAAAGGTATAATTATTTGCTAATAAATCCCAGTAGTACTTTACAGATTTAAGGCTTACATATCTATATTCAACTCCACTTAAGGTTTGTGGTATCAATCACTCCAATCAATTGCCATCATGTGTATTTACACTAAACAAGTTATCCTACCTGTAATAGCTATGCTAGCAGAAGTAATAAGAGAATGTGGAAAACCAAGCATTCAACAGTCTGGAAGAATTGTTGTCTGTCTTATTGATTATCTTACAGGTTACAATTATAGGCTTATTTTATATATCTTTCCCCCAAACAAGGACTGAAGGCCTTGACTAGAGATGCTTGGATCCACAGAAATCCTGTCTGCTTGAATTTGGGCCTTAGCAGAAGTAAGTTTTTAATTTCTCTGTGGATATGTTAACGCTTAGTGACTCCCACACTAAGGATTACTCTTCTAATAGCTGGGATCAGGAGTCCAAAATACTGGAGAGCTTATATCCTGAAACACAATTACAAGTAGAGAAATATAGAAACAAATGCTGTGGATGGATGTACAGAATATAAAACTTGATGAAAGGCAAGAAAAGGCAAAGGAAAAGAAAAAGAAAAGAAGAAGAAAAGGAAAAGGAAAAGAAAAAGAAAAAGAAGAAGAAGAAAAAGAAGAAGAATAAAAAGAAGAAGAAAAGGAAAAGGAAAGGGGAAAGAAAAAGAAGAAGAAAAGAAAAGGAAAAAGGAAAAAGTTAAAAAAAGAAAAAAAAAGGGAAAGAAGAAAGGAGAAAAAGAAGAAAAAGAAGAAAAAGAAGAAAAAGAAGAAAAAGAAAAGAAGAAAAAGAAGAAAAAGAAGAAAGAAGAGAAGAAGAGAAGAAAAAAAAAAGAAAACAAAAAGCAGTGGCAAAGTCTCAGGGACACAATGTACAATGTCATAGCAAAGGTGGATGGCTTTGCTCCATGAAAATATCTAAACTGCTCTGATGAAAATGAATATAATATTAGCTTATGAACCTCTATAGATTATGTATAGCATGAAATTAACAGGAAAGCTAATTTCTTGCCAAACATAAACACAAGTAAAGCTTTTTCTCTTCAGATGTGAAACATAGGCAAAAAAAGCCAGAACAGCAGGAGCCAGCTGTGGATCATGAAAAATTACAGTTCTTTTACAAAGACTTAAAAACCTGTTTGTAGTTCTAAAGGTAGGGATGTCAAGCCACTTCTCAGCAGTGAGAGTCAAATACAGTTGACTGATGAAAGGAAAATCTTGGCACGAGCATTGTAGCAGTTTATTAAACGGTCTGTCATCTTTGATGAAGTGCTATAGGAAGCCTCAAGGCAGCAGCTAGCAACCCTAGCAGATTTGCACACTGAGAGATGTCACCAGGTTAGAAAAAATGCATCATGGGTGCTCCTATAAAGTGATACATGGATGGTGGTCAGTAGATGGTTACATTACTGGTGCAGGTAAGGATCAGTTCTCAGGAAGTTCAATGATGCAAATGATATCACCTCTTCACAAACCAGAGAAGTGACCATCCGTGCCTTTACAAACCACCATATTTCACTGTGCTCAGTCTCTGCAAAAATTCTTGTGAGAAAAGTAGCAGCTGCCCGGTCAGGGAGCTTGCTGGAAAACTGTTTCTGAAGGGCAATTGAGCTTTTAATGTGATTGAGACCTGACTTTTGCAATACCTGTTCACAGCTGGGTAAAGTCAGGTGAAGTGGTAGGCAAAATAAAGGCTTGCATATGGTCTGTGCCAGATGAAAGCCTTGAGGCTGTAAGTTATGAACTGGAAGTCTTTGCAAAAGTCCTGAGGTCCAGATAGTTTTATGAAGGCTATTCACTAACCTCATGGCCTAAAAATAATTGCTCCTGATTGCAGCAGATTACCACAGCATTTCACTGTCAGTGGTACCAAGTAAGGCTGCATTTGTTGCTTCCCTTTTATCATAGCTTCTGCAGCAATGTTTTTTTATGCAGCCACAATGGAACATCCTCATTCAATTACCAGGTTGTGTTTTCACCATGCAGAGAGCTGATGCAAAATCAACAGCTGTAGTTGGATGACTGTGCATTGTTCACCCTCACATATTGGACTGCATGACACGTTACAGGGTAATAAGATCCAAATGCTAGTAAGCTCAAAATGAATATCACGAAAATACACCTTTCCTTACTGGAAAGCACGTTGAGCCAGTTGAAAGTGGGGACAACACAGTAGCCAGCTCCTGCTACTCAGCAGCATGCTGCCCCAAAACACTGCAACTGATGGTGGAGTCACGTAGAAGATTGCAGAAGCCAGCACAGCTTTGGGAGAGATTAAAGCAGTGTATCTGGACTGAAAAAGATCATACAGCTACAAATAAAGTAAATGCATACTATGCAAGCATCATCGCTAATCTTCTCTGTGAAATATTTGCCATCACTGTATGTACAGTGATATATATATTTGCCATCACAATCATATACATGCTTTCTCATATCATTACTGTTAACAGTTCCTGGACACTGAATTCTTGGGATATGAGGACTCAAAGCTCTCAAAGTTTGATCTGGTCATCTGGTACATGTGTTGAGCAAAAGATTTTCTGAGGCTTTTTTGTATGACCAAGTCAAGCAGGTTGCAGGTCTGAAAATCAAGGTAGAAGGTTATGCTCATCAGTTATATGGAACTTTCTCTACAACATGGAAAAGTACAAGTGAAGGCTATCTGCCTGGGCCGTACTAATGTTGTTTGAGCACATGAGCAAAACCAGCTTATAATACACACTGCAAGAGGTAGCAGAGGACCAGGAGAATAGACATGGTGCTACACATAGTGTGGGACCAATAACAGTATGCATGGTAAGATAATGACACTGAAAATTTAGATGAAATTTATCAACAAAAAGCCACAATATTTTCATTTTAATAATCTGAGTCAGTGGGAGATACCATGATTCCCCAATACCAAAAGTAGTAGCAGAGCAAATCCTGCTATTCCAGAACTCAATTTCATGAAAAATTCATAGACTCTGAAAACCACTGAAATCAAAACCTGAGTTTTTCTGTGAGAAGGAAAGATATAAACATGTAAAGAAAAAAGCTTTGATATGTCTTTTCTACCAAAGGTTTTGTTCCCTGGAGTATTGTTCTCATAGTATCCTCTGCTGTTCAAGTAGATCTAGTAAGAGACTTCCACTGTTTAAAGGAAAAACAAATGTAGCCATTAAATCTGAGTCAAATAAGTCAGCAAAAGGACTCTAATGTATGGAGTTCAATCTTGTATATATCAATTGCATAGCACATTTGAACTAAAAATGATGCAAGCAAAATGACACTTGATAGATAATTTTTGAACCAGATTAAGAACAATGAAAACACCACGAGCATTCTGAACATGAAATAAGGACATGGGCACAGGTCCTTGCAATCAAAACACTTCCCTCCTGTCATTTCATATACATAGCTTGTTTCAGGTATCTCAGAGTAACATACTCTTGTCATAGACAGCTATCATCTCAGTTAAAACCACAGACTTGAATGTGAGCCCATTCAACAGAGTTATATTCTTTTCACTCTTATTTGAGATCATGTTAACTATCACAAGAGATTCTGATTTTTTTATTTGTTTCAATTTCAATGGGTATAATTTAAATATGGCAAAAATCTATAGTTCCCTAAGGGCTTAGCCACTGGAGGAAGTCTCAGTAAACATGCTTTACTCTTGAAGGCAAAACTGAGATAATGGATTTCTCAGCTATATTTAGTCAGCACTGCCTATGCTGTCTGCAGAAAACAGGGGCTTCTGCTACTCCTCCCTACAAATTATTCAGTTAATAAGTATTTGACATGCTCCTTTGTTATTCACTAATATTATTTTTGACATCAAAAGAAGTTTATAGCAGCCTCTACAGTGAAGAGGAATCAATGTCCATCATGTTTTCCTTGCTACCTGTGCTCATTTCAATGAGCATCATCTAATGTATAGTGCATCTAATAGTATCTAATAATAATCTAGTGCATCTAATATTATCTAATAATAATCTAATGTATCTAATAATCTAATAATAATCTAATGTATCTAATAATCTAATAGTATCTAATAATAATCTAATGTATAGTTCATCTAATGTATAGTGCAAACCTACACGTGCAGAACAGAAACCTGCTTAGACCACACATTTGGATACTTTAAAATGTATGGGATTTTCTTTCCCCTCCCTTGCTTTCTATTGTCAGTTCTCTTAATAAGAGACAAAGAACTTAAGCTCTATAAAGTCTTGGGCTTTACAACTTTTCCCGAAGTAGAAATGATGAGAGGAAACCTAGGGGAATATTGAAGTCACAAGAATATGAGGTATAAGATTAAAGGATTCTTCCATTCTCTCTCATGTGTCTAGGCACTGATGAACTTCCAGACCAGTAAAAAGATTATTTGGCTTGAATAAGAATAAAGGATGAGCCACTGGTCGGTGCCTGAAAAAATCTGTCACCATAAGAAGCAGTAAAAACATGAAGGGAATTCTCAAAGAAAACTTAACACTCCAGAATACACATTTGACTTATACCAGCAGTTATCTGTTGTGGCAGCCATAGCAAGTTAAATGTGGAAGAAAAGGTTTAACAGCTTTAAAAAATGGCAAAAAGATTGCTGAAAGACTGTAACAGATGGGAGGAAGAAAGAAGCACTATGAATACAGAAGGAGAAAAGAAGCAGATAAAGAGGAGAAGGAGGAGGAAAAGAAATGAGAAGCAAATCTGAGATGAAATAAATTTGTAAATTAGGTAAATATAAGTGAATTTGCTGTAAACACACAAACTGCTGTGCAAGGCAGAGAACCAGAACTGTCTCCTCTAGCTACAATGAAAAACCAGAATTTTGTACTCTGAATATGTGAGACTTTCAAGTATCTGATAGAGGATATTTCATTAATGTGCTATTTGCAAATCTTCATATCAAAACACTGAATAAGCCTGATAAATAAAATAAGATGTTTGTGCACAATCTGCAATCAACAGATAAAGAATCTTAATCTAAAAACTTTTGTCTGTTAACAGCAAACATCTTTAGTATACCAGAGCTACATTCCTGTAACTGAAAAAATACAGTTTACTCTAGAATAAGTAAATAAATAACCTAAAAAGTACCATTAATTTATTCATTATGCTATAAAGACAGTTCCCTAAAAGACTAACATACTGCAAAAGAATAAAATTTTCTACAGTATCAAAATTGTTGAAGTAGATTCTGAGCTGGGTAACAAGCATCTAAAGTGATGTTTGCACAAGATTTCACAACATTTCTCCATGTGAGGTCAAAACACATTCACCCTGAAATGCCTATTTTAATGAAGGTCATTCTGCCAGAGGTGATTCCACCTTTGAAATAGTTTTCTATTGATGATTAAGAAGTGCAATTCACAGTGCCACTTGACTCCCATTATGTATATACAGGACTGCAATGTTAATCTGTACAACTAAGTGCAGTATAATTGTTGATATTAGTTTAGTTTTAATGTCTCCTCAAAACCTCCATAGTATGCACTCCATAGTATGCTGATCATTTCTTAAAGCAATTACCATTAGAGTACTGTTATATCAAAATTTTAAAAAGCAAGATATCAATTTAGACAAAAATGTATTTTGAAAACAGTGAAAAAAGCCCTTTGACAGTGTTGAGATACCTTGTTTTGACATTTTCAACGTAAGTAGGAACAGGAGTTTGCTAAGCAGGAAAAGTGTTAAATAACTGTGTACAGTTCCAGAATCTCTATTGTGATAAATTCAAAGTTCTGTTTACAGTAGCTATTACTTATACCAGATTTCTGCAGTGGAGGAACTAGCTCACAGGGAAATTGAACTATTTTCATAAGGACATTGAAAAAAGCATAATCTTAACCCATCCATCGTTAAAAAGATTTTTTTAAGAAAATAGCAAATCACTAGCTATGGTCTGTCATGTTCTTATTCAGTTTTTAGACAGTTAATTCCATTAACTCCAGTTTATATGCATTAGCATCTTTAAGCCACAGCATTATTGGTTCACCTTCCTGGACTACAGTGACAAATATCATGTTTGACTTAGGATGCCTGTTTGAGTTCAGCAAGAAATTTCTGGTTAAAATACCACCTAGTTAGTTGAAATTCTGCCAGTTCAGTGGCACAACTTGCCTTCAAAGGAAGAATAGTTTTGCTAGTGAACAAACTACAAGGAGAAACAGTAAGGTCCTGAAGTGAACTTCCAGGAAAGACAGCTCTTAGTTCAAGGCATGGAGTAGCTGTGTTGACAATAAACCCAAATGCCAACCTATAACTGAGACTGGATTTTAATCCAGGATTTGTGAACAGTGCTAAGGAACAAGGTAAAGACTCAGGCAATTGGTAGTGTGTCAGTAGGTAGAATGGATATTAAAAAAAAAAGGGGTGAGAGGAAGAAAAACAACTGTCCAAAGTGTGTAGGTTAGATGGGTCATCTTTCCTTTAGTCCTTTAGTTCCTTTTAGTTTCCATTCCTGCTGAATTCTTACTGCTATAGCTCATGACTGTACTGAATTATGAATGGGCTGTTCAATTTATGCCATGTGGTAAGACAATATCAGGCTTATAGTGGACACGAGAGTCTGAACAGATTAATAACGCTATCAGATTAAACTTTCAATTAGCAACAAGATCTTGTACAAAGGAGCCACTTGCCTTTGTGGGTGCAATGCTGCTCAAATTATAGCTCACAATAAACAAAAATTATCAAGGCTGTGCTAAAGTGTCATTGACAAGATATTGATATGGTTTGATAATGAGGAGAAACAGAACAATAAACAAATATATTTTCTACTAAAAAGAGGGACTGAAATAACTGTTCAGTTTCTAGTGATAAGTTAACCTCACACTTGGGAGCTTTATTTACAACTGAATTTCCTGATTTATCTTGAAGATGTCATGAGGGTTGCAGGCAAATAATTTTTAAGAGACATAAGAGCTGAGACCACTACATGTGTAATACAGAAATAGATGATAGGCTGCATCATTCCATAGAGTATTGACTGGCTTGTTCACTTGTCCTAAATTAATCAAAAAATTTGGGTGTCCACTGTTGTTTGAGATACCAAAGAGCTGAGACATACCTATGAGGCTGGCAGAGGTAACACAGGAGCTAGAACACATACGTGGCCTGCAGGTGAGATCTGTTCACAGATTCAGTTGTCAAGATTTAGGCATCTACAGATAGATTTTTCCAGATGAAGTGTCCAGAGTTCAGAACTTATTCTGTGGCTTAGGAACTCTCTTGTCTCATTCTATGCACAACAGAAGGCTGACTACTTTTTAAAGAAAGTTCAGTAAAAGTTCATTTTCCCCAATAGTGACTCCTTTCTCTCGATGCCACCAAAAAAAGAAGCTGACAGAAAAGCGTAAGTACTACTTAAGTTTAAGAAGCAGCAAGGGAGGTTTCTTGCATTAACATGACAAAATGCCCAACAAAACCACTTTATGTCAAGTGTCTATCAATTCTTCTTTGCATTTCAAAGGTAGGCAGATGCATCTGCATCTTGTCTGGGGTATATTCATCTTCACTGACGTATAAATAATAGTGAATGGGTAATTTCATTGTATCATTGTGATTGAAAGTGACATGAAGTCTATGAAGCAGTAAATGTAAGTTAAGAACATCAGGTATGTACACATTATTGAAATGTTTGGATATATGATGGGAGGAAAGCATAAAATAACTACTAATATCAGCATCCATTTGAGCGGGAGCTGAACTGAGTTTGCAGATGGAAACCCCTGCAGTATGCATACATTTTATACTAGAACATTATGAATTAAAAAGAAAAAAGACATAGTAAAATTGCTCCTCAGCCACCTGAGTATAATAGCCTAGTACAGGGTGAGGCTCCCCGGATTATAATCTACTTGATAGACTGGTAGTCAGGCCCTCTCTCAACATATGTGGTCCCTTCTACTTTGAAGAAATTTTACCTAGAACTGATGTTTCCTGTGTTGTGGGTAGATATTCAAACCTACTAATCACACAGTGGAGTATTTAGACACTTAAATACAGACACATGTGAGTTTTACATCTGCAGACCACCTGCACAGATGGGTTACAAAACTAAGTCAATTAAGTAACAAGGCGATGGTCTTGATTGCTGCTTGGAACCAAGCTGGGCATGGTTTCTTAGAACATCCAAAACAAACATCTGTGCATGGACAGCTGAATCCCACTATAGCCATCTCCTGTTATTTTCAGTAGTGTTTAGATACTGTCTGAGTCTAGAAAGCTATTATGCTGACCTGACGCAGGCATCTAGTATATAGGTGTCTACTTTAGGATGAGTTGAATACCTCTTCAGACTCTGTTGACAGCACTGAGTAGATCTTTATCTACTAGTTATGAGCTAGTTATGAGCTAGTTCATGTAGATACAGTTACATGGAAACAGCTTGTCTATAAGCATGTTTATCTGGACCTCAATCCTGCCTTCAATAATTTATGTAAATTGTTTACATCACAATTTAATATATACTATATATGTATATACTGATACACACAATTTAATATATGCAAGTTAATATGTACTTCAGTGTTATAGCGAGAACAGATGATGCTGTTTTCCTTTAGGAAAATGTTTTTCTTTAGTTAGGAGAATGTGTTTCTCTGTAACACGGATACTGTTTGAAATGGTCTGTAGCATAAAGGACATCACTAAATATAAAACTAAGAGGTGTTATGGAAAAAAAAAGCTGGTGAGTAATCTTATTGTTTCTGTGTCAATTGCCACCCACTAATATTTATGAGGCGAAAAAAAGAAACATCAGCCTAAATGTCTGTCCAGAACTCCATTACCCAAATCTTTGCTTACCTCCTTAAACATTCAATTAACTTTTAAGTCTTTTCCAAATAAAAATGTTATAGAAAAGGTGAAATTTAAAGACGGAAAATGCTCACTCCCATTGTGTTAAGGCTTTAAAGAGTTTTGCCCTTGCTTCAACCTCAGATAATAAGAAACTGATTGTTTTTTGTCTCCTCAATCTAAAACTCCTTTTAAACCATCTGTAACCAGCTCAAGCCATGGCTAATGCTCAGATTTAGGTACAAGGAAACAGCACTGGTACAAATCCCCACCTCCACCAGCCTCCTCTGCCTAGCAGATTTAAAAAAAAGACACACAATAGTTGCATTTCAAAGCTCTTAAACAACTAAAACAATTGCCTGCAATGAGCTATTGTGATTTCCTTGGAAGAAACCTACAAACGGGAATTAGATCAACTTAGTTTTTCCTTGCTAAAATGATCAACATTATAAGAGTGTTACGGTTTCATCGCAGCCAGCAACTAAGCCCCACACAGCCATTCGCTCACTCCCCCCGGTGGGATAGGGGATAGAATCAGAAGTATAAAAGTGAGAAGAAAAGTTGATATAAACACAGTTTAACAGGTAAAGCAAAAGCTGCACAGGCAAGCAAAGCAGAACAAGGAAGTCACTCACCACTTCATATGGGCAGGCAGGTGTTTGGCCATCTCCAGGAAAACAGGGCTCTGTCACACATAACAGTGACTTTGGAAGATGAATGTCAACACTCCGAACGTCCCTCTTCCTTCTTCTTCCCCTGGCTTTATACGCTGAGCATGACACCATACACTATGGATATTCCTTGGATCAGTTGGGGTCAGCTGCCTTGGCTGTGTTCCCTCCCAATTGTTCATGCACCCCCAGCCTGCTCTCTGGTGGGGTGGTGAGAGAAGCATAAAAGGCCTTAATATTTCTCAGCAGTAACTAAAGCATCCTGGAATTACCAACACTGGTTTTAGTAAAAACCCAAAATTTCTACTAAAAAAGCCCACCCTGATGCTAGCTACTCTGAAGAAAATGAACTCTATCCCAGCCAGAACCAGCACAAGGCCCAGAATCCCAGAATGGTGATAAGATAGTTCCAACTCTCCTGTCACAGGCAGGGACACCTTCCACTAGACCAGCCTGCTCAAAGCCCTGTCCAACCTGGCCTTGAACACTGCCAGGGATGGAGCATCCACAACTCCTTGGGGCAACCTGTGCCAGTGCTTTACCACCTTCATAGTGAAGAATTTATTCCTAATGTCTAAACTAAATCTCCCCTCTGTCCATTTAAAATCATTCCCTCTTTTCCTGTCACTACATGCCCTTGTAAAAAGCCCCTCTCCAGATTTGTTCTAGGCCCCCTTAAAGTACTGGAAGGTTGCTCTAAGGTCTCCCCTGAGATTTCTCCAAGCTGAACAAGCCCAGCTCTCTCAGCCTATCTTCATAGGAGAGGTGAATAATCTTCACTACTACAAGGAACTCATTATTCCCCAATTGGATGCTACGGCATGAGCATTGTTACTTCAGACCACGCTCCCCTCAGTTCTTCAGTTTAAAGCCTGTCTTACCACCTTGGCCAGCCTGCTGCCAAACATTTCCTTGCCTCCTCTAAACAGGTGGATCCCATCCCTCCCTAACAAGCTACAATCATCAAAGAATGTCCTGCTATCACAAAAGCCAAAATCCTCACAACAGCAGCAGCCACAAAGCCAGAAGTTGATTTGCACTATTTCTGGTGGCACCCTTTCCTCTAACACGTAAAAGGGAAGAAAAAATGACTTGGTCACCAACATTTTTCACTTGGATGCCCAGGGCTTTGTAGTCTTCCTTGATTCTGCCCAGGTTCTGGCTTATGGTGTCATTTGTGCCCATATGAAAGAGTAGCAGTGGACAGTAGACTGTGCTCTTGACAAGCTGTGGCACCAGCATATTGGACCTTAGCTCCCAGAAGGCAGCATACCTCTTGTGACTCACTGTCAAGTCAGTAGATGAGCACCTCAGTGCCCCTTAGCAGAGAGTTACTCACTATGAACACTCATAACTTCTTTTTATGCTATCCACTGTGTGATGCTGGTACATTTTCTCCTTGCAGACCTTGCTCATGGGTGTCTATAGCTGTTAAAACTTCATGTCTGTTTTTGGTTGTAATACTGAAGGATGGAGAAAAAAAAGAGCTCTGCTTTGGTGGGTCACCAGAGTCCAGGGTGCCTTGTTCTCTGCAGTGTTCACTACAGAAGCATGGTTCTGAAAACACTTTATCAATCTCCATCTCAGCTCCTCTAATACTGTGCAGCCTTTTAACTGTTTCCCGCAACTCAGCCACCTGACGTAGCAGATCATCAACCTGTGCACACCTTATGCAGGTTCTTAATCTTTTCTCCAGCAAAAGGGTCTTGGCACTCTTTGCAACCTATGGTCTATACTAAAGTCTTCCTTCTTACCAGTTCCATCTGGGTGGAAGCATCAGACATCCCAGGAGCTTGCTCTGTAAAAACACTGGTTTTAACTCCGAGGTGAGTAAAAACCATTACAGCAGAGACCAGAAACAGTTTCCTGGGCTGTGGGCCTACAAGCAGGGTGCAGAACCCTCCCTGCACACCCTCCCATGAAAACCACCTGCTTGTGCTCCTGATGGCTGTTTAAATCTGCCTTGGTTGCTCCCAAGCCCCATCAGCCTTGGTACGGTAAAGGCATGAGAGACTCCTGCCTTTTCAATCATCCTACCATTCAAGGTCAATTCATAAAATGACTTTGGAGACACACAGGCAGACTATATTTACAACGCATGTTATTTGCAGCAGATATTGTGACTCCTGCCACATGTTAGCACTGAGTCAGACACCACCCCTTTATCAGGGGGCATTTCAGAGAAGGTTCCTTTTGCAGATTTGAAGTCATCCATATGCCCTGTGTGCCTAAGATGTCATTTGAACTCACAAGAAAAAATTCTCTTTTAATATTTACATTCTAAAAGATATTCTTTCTCTCACTTAAAACATGGCTCTCTGGCTAATGAAGTGCTGCCAAATGATCTGCTATGTTGTAAATGGGGCATACAGAGGTGGACAAGATAATTACATTATTTATCAAGTGACTTTTCAATCAAAGTCAAGGAGTCTTACAAAACCATAGACAAAGTGGAAAAAAGATCTTGGTGTGCTTGAGAAAAACACTTTATAAAGTAGGCTCAACTTTTTTGTTAGAGAGAAAATATGAGTACTCCATTGAAATGAGCTGAATATTTTTATATTTATATAATTCTATATAAACATACAAATCTATTTTTATATATCCATTTCTGTCTTTCCAGATACATTTCTATAAAGGTCTGAAGTTAAAAACACACGAAACACTGATAATATCAATGAATGTATGTTAAAAAAGTGTGGATCCTCATTCATTGCATTCAAACTGAGTTTTATATCTCAGAAGATTTTCTCAGTTTCTTCTGATTCATATCTGTGCAAATCTGGAACCAAACTAGTGGAGTCAGTTATACAGTAACAGATCGGGTGAAAGTAGGACCTGAATAATCAGACAACCAGCATACAGATTAAAAAAAGATTACTGTAATATACCCCTTAATGTTAAATTGCAATATCATAGAAGCATAATTTCCATTTCTGGAGCGGATGGTGGTCTGTCACAGCTAGAAATCTCATAAATAAAACTCTGCTTTCAGGGATTTTGCATTCTTTTTTAGCTTTTGAGTGAACAACAAATATATATATGTACATGCATAAGAGTCCAAATAGGAGAAGAAAACAGTAATTTGGATAAATAAACTAGCAATCTCTTCATAAGTATTATTACCCTTCCCTGCTTGCCATCATTCTCCCTTTTTGTTTCCTTTTTCCTTTTTCTGACTGTCACCACTGAGTCACTGTAAGTTCCCAAATGAACTGCCACTGACTCTGTCAACAAGCTGCAATTGCTGTCGATAGCAACACCAAATTCAGGCAAGGCAGGTCCTGCTTGGATGGTATTGGCATGCCCAGAGAAGGTCAGGTCACCTGCTCCAGCCTAACCACATTGACGAGCAACTGCTCTTGCATTGGGTAAGGAACAATCTTATACAGAAGTGGGCAGGTCAGACCAGGTTTTGGAACTTCCAGGTCTCTGCTGTTTCTGCCTGCATATACATAGTGTAGTTGTAAAATATCTGCTACTCAAGTGAACTGCTTAAGGAACAAGCTTATCTCCTTCTACAACTCTTAGCATCTGCAGAAATGTATAAAGCTCCTAAGACTGCAGATATACTTAGAGCAACATGATACAGTTTTTATACTCAAGCAAAGTGTCCTGGTGTGTCTATGGCACTGCATAAAGCAAAAACAATGACACAGGACAAATATTATGGTTATATTAGAGATCTGACCATTCCCTAATTTTAGAGAAACATTAAGTAAGGAAACTGTTTATAACTGAAAGGTAAATTCTCATCCAAAAAAGGGCAGTGAAGCTGGTGAACAGTGTAGAACACAAGTATTATGAGGATCACCTGAGGGAACTGGGGCTGTTTAGCCTGGAGAAAAATAGGCTTAGGGGGGACATTATTGCCCTCTACAACTACCTGAAAGGAGGTGGCAGTGAGGTGGGTCATCTTCTCCCCCGTAACAAGTGATAGGGTGAAAGGAAACAGCCCCAAGTTGTTCCATTTAGGGGAGGTTTAGCTTGGACATTAGGAAAAAATTTTTCACTACAAGGGTTGTCAAGCACTGGAACAAGCTGCCCAAGGAAGTGGCTGAGTCACTGTCCCTGGAGGTATTTAAAGGACGTGTAGATGTGGTGCTCAGGGACATGATTTAGTGGTGGATTTGGCAGTGTTAAGTTAGCAGTTGGACTCAATGATCTCAAGAACCTTTTCCAACCTAAATGATTGTATGATTTTGTACATAAAAGCAAAATATCTGGTTGCTCTCATAGCTGATGAGACATAAGAAATGAATCTGTCATATCTTATCACAGAATGCAAACCTTCTGGAATCTCACCTTCTGTTGCATATGCCTGAGGATGAGTCATTCACAATTGTTACACTTTGGAATCTGTATTGGACAACCATGTTGCTATAAGATGACTATAAGTCACGCAAGCAATGAAAAGAATTCATGGAAGCAAAAAGCAGATTAGTGATGAAAACGTATTCATCTTTAAAATTGCATCTTGAATTAAAAAAAAATAAGAGTCCTTAAGTATCATAAAGACAGTGGTTAATTTTTAAAAATCTATTCATGATTAAATGTCATGACAGTCTGAAATTCTACTGTACTCTTACATTATTTTCTATATAGGCAAACATTAGGGAGCTTGTGTCGAATAATACACATGCAATTACAAATTCCCTAAGTCTATGTAATTCAGCTAAAAAGTAACTGTTTGCGTTAGCAGAAACAGAGTTCCTGATGATGGAAACTTGTCACAAGGCCACAGCCTCTTGCTCTATAAGAGGTTCCATTAATTCAGAATTTATCTAGCAGCTGAAACTATAATTTCATGCTACTGATGTCATCCCTTTATTAACTGAGAAACAATAAAGCCAGGGATGAAATAATCAGTAATCACTCTTCTAACAGCATGAAAAAATTCTCACTGTACTTTCTAGATTGATGTCAAGCAATGGGAAGACACACGTCATGGTTTAAACCCAGCCAGAAACTAAGTACCACACAACAGCTAGCTCACTTCTTTCCTTCCTCTCCCCAAAGCAGGATGTGGAAGAGAATCAGGAGAGTGTAAAACCTGTGGGTTGAGATAGGAACAGTTAAATAACTGACTTTAAGTAAAACATAATAATAGAAATAATACTGACAATAACAATACTGATAATAACAGGGAACAACAACAACAGCAAAAAAAGGTTAAATGAGAATTCAGAAAACCCAAGTGATGCTCACCACCCACTGGCAAATACCCAGTCCAACCTGAGCAGTGATTGGCTCCTTCTGTGTGACTCCCCCCGGTTTATATACTGGGCATGATATGCTGTGATATGGAATACCCCTTTGGTTAGTTTGGGTTAGGTGTCCTGCCTCTGCTTCCTCCTGGCTTCTTGTGCCCCTCCTCCCTGGCAAAGCATGAGACTGAAAAGTCCTTGATGAGGGTAAGCACTCCTTAGCAACAACTGAAAACATTGGTGTGTTATCAGCATTGTTCTCAGACTAAAGCCAAAACACAGCAGTGTACCAGCTACTAGGAAGAAAAATAACTCTATCTCCGCTGAAACCAGGACACCACAGCACTAATACAATCAGGGATGAGGCAGTATTACCACCAAGCTGATCTAAACCTTTCTTTGCAAACCTCCATTTCCATTCTGTTTCTTTAATCCAAAGAAATAGAGTATAATAATGTTAGAGTGAACTGATATAAAAAACCAAGATGCGACAGATACTCCCAAGCTTCTTCAGGAACTTTTCACTGTACTTTTTCTTCACCTCCGCATTATCAAGTGAAAGAAAATGTTGTCATTACATTTCTTCTGAATGTGAATGAAAGAAGGCATTTTCTTCTCGGTTCTGCTGTGCCTCCCTGCTTCAAGGATTGATTGCCAGTCGGACTTTTCCTTAAGTGGCCTAGCAGACATTATGAAAACTTTCCTGTATTTTGAATCTACATTTATTACATGGAGTCCCTGTTCTAATAACCTTGTGGCTTCTGTTAGATCACCAGTTTACTATAATCATGTCAAGCCACTTCATACCAAGTGCGTGGAGAGTTCATAGGCTTACCATGGGTAAGAGTCAGCAACATCAGAGGTGGTAGTGAAAGGTATAAACAGGACTGTAACCTGCATGGCAGAGGCAGTAATCCTTCCATGCTGCTCAGCCTGAAACAGCTGGTAGGTAAGTACCAACTGAAGAGAGTAATGGGAAACAAAACTCTAATGGGAAAATAAAAGTAGGGAAAAAATTCCCCCTGAAGAAATTTGTATGGCATTGGGATTGTTTAGATGGGAGAAAACTGGGGGGAAGCACCGTAGCAGGACTTTACCAAAAATGATGTCTGTCCCTCTTGGATATGTTGTGAAGAATATTATATAATTAAATAACTTCCTGGTGGTAAAGATAGTCAGGCTCTGAATGAATTGTCTTTCAAGACTGGGAAACAGCCATCAGAAATCACATCTTTCAACTGGAAACGGATGGGATTATAAAACAATCCTCCAAACCAATACTTCCTTTGGCTAACTTTTTGCCCAGTTTATAATTCTTGATGTAGTCACCGTTTTCTCCAACTGAATTAATATTTTCTCTTGCAATATCTGAGCTTTCACACACTATAATGGAATACCAGCTGGGTGAATATATCCCAGCTTACCTTTGGTAGAACCACACAACTCAGCGCAGGGTATAGTGGAGAGGAGGTCTGCAGCAGCAAACGCCACAAGTCACTTCTCACTGATATTACTGGTGGCATCTCTTGCAAGATGAAGAATACCATCAGCAGTTCGTAAGTAACAAAGGAGAAAGGATTTCTCCCCTTCACCGGGAGATGTGATTATTAAGTGGTTCTGAATAAGCATCAGTAAGTCAAGCTCTGACACTGCAGCATAAGCTATTTAACTGTTAACCAGTTTTCTCCCCATCTGTCCGGTTCTGCCTGCAGACCTCAGGAACCTGCCACCCCAAAGCCTACTGTTTACTTTACCAAATTTATCTGAAGGATGAGCAACTGAGGAGACATCCGCCAGGTTGAGGTAACCTGGGTGGGAGGCTGGCTGTCCTTAGAGAGGCTATAAATGATGATGGAGCTAAATTTGGAGGGGAAAACTCTTCTGATGTGACAAATAGTCATGCATGAGGTATGTATTGTTGGCTCTTAACTGAGAATGACACCAACATTTAGTGGAAGTGTTGTGATAAAGATGAACTGAGCCAGGTGCCAGAAAACTCAACCATATCAGCTAGATTACAGTCAGCATTCCAAAGGCAAAGCACCAGTTGTTAATCTTTGCATACAGGAGGATTGTTGTTACCAGCTCTAGCTCATTTTCAGCATCACCAAGGATGTGAAAGAGATAGTCATAAGGCAGGAGACAGAGGCCAATTACTTTTAGCCTTTGTGGAATAGTCTTTCATTTAGGATTGTCTGTTGTTGCCATGATGAGTTGCAGTCCTCCTCTTGCCTTAGAATTTGCAAGGTAAGGCTCATTTGCCTTGATGTTCATGCAACAGTAAATGGAGATCTTCATAGTTTCATACATTTATCAGAAGCTCCAGAGATTTTTAGCAAGGAAAAATTAAAAAAAAAATAATAAAACCCCAGAGAATCTGTCCCTTTGCTTTGGATTCCTTCAATGCCTCAATCAGAGTGAAACACTGCTAAATATTATTCCGTATCCTGAAACATCGCACAACTAGGCATCAGCACCTTGTGATGACACTCCTAAACAGTAGTGCCATGCATTGCTGGCTTGTTGGCAGTGCACACTTCCAAAAACCCTTTCACATAGTCCTGATCCAACAATTCACTAATGTCCACGTTGATGCCTGTTAGAGTATCATACTGATCAGGTGCATGCTCCGCATGGTGCAATGCCACACTTCTCGAGGCAAGCATATGACTGCTACCAGTGTGTTATGCCTTAACATCTTCTTTTCTGTGAGGCTTAGGGAGTTTTAAGAACTTCCTTTTTACTTGTACAGTATGCAGTTTGGTTCATGCACATATATCTGGCTACTCTGAACAAATTCTCAGAGTTATTTATGCTTCAGTGTAAGTGGTTTAGTATGTTCTGCTCAGCTTTTTTCATCCTTAGAGATTCCTGTTCTACTACTTTAATTCTCTCTCAGCACTTCAATCTCTTCCTTTGCTTTTATACACTCTAAAATGCAGTCTGCACAGTGTGATTCTGTTCAGATTATGTACTAGCATGAGTTCTCAAGAGGGTGGTGAGGTACTGGAACAGGTTGCCCAAAGTGGTAAATGCTCCATCCCTGGCAGTGTTCAAGGCCAGGTTGGACAGAGCCTTGGGCAACACAGCCTAATGTGAGGCATCCCTGCCCATGGCAGAGAGGTTGGAACTGGATGATCTTAAGGTCCTTTCCAACCCTAATTATTCTGTGATTCTATGATAGTCTGTTAAGAATCTGTCCCTAATAAGTTCTCCTATATCATGATACAGCTGCTTGTATACAACGCTGTTGCTTTTCTAGGCTTCCTGGGAAAAATGTGCTGTCTTTATGAATTATGACTAGTTCCTTTAAAAAACATGTTTTCCTTTGTAATACTTTGCTTTCTTCTGCTAAAGTAAAAAGGATTTGGCTGGTTTTTTCTGCCTCCTTTCTGAAATGAAATGCAAGCACGAAAATACTAATTCTCTAATAAAGGGGGAGTTTACTTTGCTTGGAGAGGATAATGGGAAGGTTTCTCTCCAGATATTGAGTTTCATTAAAATTTCAGAAATGTAGGTTTTACTCTTTTATGATATTCAGCTAAAATTCACCATCAGTTCTAAAAATTTGTAGGTGGACAGTTGTATCCACACAGAGATCTCATTTCTTTAAGTAACCAGGCTAAGTATGCAGTGGCTGCCCCATAAGCAGAGCTGATGAAAGAGAAGGAAGTTAATAGGGAGGAGAGCACAGCCAGGATATAAAACGGGGAGGGGGCGGGATTTCTTTTTTGCCTTTATTTCCCTTGATCAGTTGAGCTTTTTTCTCACTTATTACAGGCGTGTTATAAATGAGAGGTGGTGCTACCTGTTCTGTGTTAGGAGCAGTAATGCCAGCACACTAACCCAGTGACTGACAGATTTAAGCAGGAGATAGACTGCCACAGAAAATTCTGACATTTTGATAACTATTTTCTTCCTCAGAATTACAGCCTTAAAAGAAAGACCTCGGCACTTTTGACCTACAATGGCACAAGATCTCACCAGGGAGACTAAACAAGATGCAGTACCCCTCAGGAGAGTAGGAACTACTTCCCATTGTGGAAAGACCAAGAGCCTCACATCAAACTTACCTTTCTGTCCTTCCCTCTTACTCAGATAACCACTCCTGTCCTACCATTTCCCATTAGTCCCGTTTCCACTCCTTCCCTCCATTGGGTACCTATAGAGCCTGCCTGAGTTCCACTGCTCGGCAAGACCTGTCATACCCTAGCCAGCACAACATTTTTGGCACAGCATTAACACATGCCGCAACAAGCAACTTTCTTCCTGCTAACTGCCTTTACTCCCCTCTGCTCCTGTCCTTCCTTCTTTTAATTCTTCATCAAAATACCTTCAGGCCCCTCAGCCCCTTAACAATCATCTAAAAAAGAGGCAAGCTATGGGTTTGGAAGTGAAAACTGGCAAAATGTAATTAAGCAGCTGTCAGTGATGTCTGCTTTCTATTCTCCAAGCAGCTGCATCGTGCATCCTTGCTCTTCTTCCTCCATCCCTCCCTTGCTGCCCTATAATCTGCTGTGATCTATTAGGCTGGAAGCTGTAGTTAATGTTCCTCATCAAGGCAGAGCCTGTTGGCTTTGTACTTAAGTATTGCTGAAACCATTTGAACTGTCCCTGTGAATACAGAGTGTGTGGCTCTCTTAGGGGTCCCACACACAGGCAGACATCTAGCCTGCTGCCCTATTACACAGCAGTACATCTGTAGGTGGCTGTGTAAGTGAGCCTGTATAATAGTTTGGCTTTATTTTTTAAACATCACAAATTTTAGTTCCTTTCTTCATGTGCTAACAGGTATTCTTTTGCCTCTAAGGCTATCATTAATTTGTAATTTCAATACTGTATTGTGTTCCTTGTTCGTCTAATTGGGTTCATCTTGTTTAGCTGTCTTCTCTCTGCTTCTAATACTAACTTGCTATTTTTAACATTGGAGAAGCCTTTCATACAGCCAAATTACCAACTTTACATAATCTCTAGTTGTCTTTTTCCAGTTACCTGTTGCACTTTAGTTATGATGGTTCAAGAGAACATGCATAATTACATAGAGTATCAGTTATCTCTACAATGTGTTGTTCTAACTGTTGTCTTTGAACTACTCAGATATTGTACCGGGTATTTACCCAAGCCTTCTGTGTGTTGACAGTAAAATTGCAATATTGTAGTGTAGGAAGCACTACTCCACCAGTGTATCATACTATAAAGCAGAGATTGTAAATTAAGAAAACTCTAAGAAGGCTACAACCATTCTCTTTTACCATAGGTCGAACAAACTAGAGAGCTCAAGAACTACACAGCATTTATGTGTTTAGTTTTGGATTTTGGTTGGCTTTTTTTTTCATTAGTTACCTATAAAAAAAGAAAACCACAACTTGGTTTACTTAAAGCTGTAGATAAGAAACTTCAGTTACCTAAAATTATCCCCAAAGCCATTTTCAGTTTCAGCTGAGGTAAACAACTGATAAACTGGAAAATCAAATTAACTCCTCCACATTCTAATCTTCCCTTTGAGAATGTGGATGAGTCTGCTCAGGATCCAGGGTTGGAGTACTCAGGTTGGGAAGACAAAAATTTAGATTTGGGCCTTCCCTCATGCAGATACTCTTCTCAAGGCACTGATGAACTTAATACCAGAGGACAGTTTCCTCTTTGTGTAACAGTGTTGTTACATTCCACCATAGAAATGGTCATGATATCAAATTTGTTCATATCTGAGCACAGTCAGAGTTAAAAAGAGAGGTAAAAAGCATCTAATTTCAGATGATCTCAATCCTTGAAACCTTGGATACGATAGCGATGGACATTATGCAAAACTCATTAGTTCACATCCCATTTTACTCAGCAACTCCTTTTTTCCACCTCAAATAGTTCTGGCTTCTCCCCTCCATGAGTAACTGCCTTGTTGAGCTGGGGTTAATGAACTACATTTTGGGTTTGAAAATTTGTTCTTGCACAACCCATTTCTGCAGTCAACATTAGAACAGCAAAGCATCAATGAACTCATATTGTTGATAACTGACCATCTCCTCTGGGAAGTCATGGGTATAACTGTAGTTTTAGAATATAAGCCTTAAAGAAAAACTGCTTTACATGTTATGTTTTTAAAAACAGATATTAAGCATGTAATATTTGACCATTAGAAGTGATTTTGCACTAGGGCTGTAACTTATGTAAACACTAACATTAGAGTCCCTGCTGAGCCGTTGTCTTCTGTTTTGCGCTTCGAAGAATAAAAGCCAGCTAATGGCTTCCCATATCTCTTTCTACAGCAATAGACTTTCTCTGAATAAGCAGGCTGCTAGAAAATATGAAATCAAGCAGCTGCATACTAAATACCAGCAGCTGCAGAAGCGCCTTGCTGAGCTACTGATAGTATGTGCCACTTACTTTATGTAGAGTTGCTTGGGAAGGAGATGTATTAGACAGACAGGCTACAAACAGAAAGAGAAACATTTCCTTCCTGGTGCTGTTTTTAAATCCCCTCTCCCACATCCTTTCATGGATCATTTTTCTTTTTCATGTTAAGCAATGGCAGGAATTCATATGATAATACCACTGACATAAAATCTATAGAGTTTCTCAAGTCCTCCCTTGTCTGGGAAATCCCTCCCTCTCCTCAAAAGCAGACAAGTATTGGAGTTTCATCTTTTGAAACTTGTGTGCATGCAGTCTCTCTGTGATGGTGATGGCTGTCTTGCATACAAGGATTTGTCAGGGCCAGCAGACACAATTCACCCATGGCTGGTGGAGAGGACCTGCATGTCCCATCTGCAAAGGACAAGATCACCCTAATTGCAGCCCAGGGCTCCCAATTGCAGCAGCTCAAGGCTGCAGTGAACAGGTCCTACCATTGCAGAAAGGGAACATGAGAAACAGCAGTTGTTTCAGGCCCCATTGCTTTATTGTCCATCAAAGTGCTCCCTGACAAATAGCAACCATGGGAGGACTCTCAAAGACCTGCTACATACACAGAATCACATATTTCAGATATTTACAGAGATCTGGGGATCTGAGCCCTTGATAATATTTCCCAGTTTTAAGATTTTAGGGAATGTCAAACCTGCTATAGGTGAGTCACCTTAAATTGTCTTTAACTCAAGATAGACTATTAAACAAGCAACTCCCCAAATTCAAAACAAGACAATGCAATACAAAAAGGGTTATAAAGACACAAGCAGACTGAATCAAAAGGAAATAAATTTCTGAAGATTTAGATAAGATTTAAGGGAATCTCTCGCCTTGAGCAGTTCAGCTAACAAGCTTCCCAGCTGAGGATTTCTCACACAACTTGCATTGTCTTTACAGAAGAGATTCAGCATCTGAGACACTCACTGGCTAACCCCCTGAGAAGATCTTCTCCATAGATAAATCTTTACTTTTCATAAAAACCTTTAAGTGGCTTCCAGGCTTTAGATGCTGGCATGCTCTTCAGCACCAGTGGAGACACCTTGCTACATAAATTTGATCCAATAATGTATTAATCGAAATCAGAAATCTGGGAGTGATAAATCCACTGAATCCTCCAGAACCTAAATTAAGATACTGACAGATTTGATCCCTTCAATCCAGTTTTTCAGTGAGGGAAGCTTTTGCCAGGTCTATCAGAAGGCCATGTCCTGTATATGCCCTAGAAGTGCTCCTTACTGGTTCATGGTGGTAGGACTGGGAAGCTGGTAAGATGTCCAGGGCATCACAGTGGAGAACACCACTGCAGCTGCATGTGAGCCTGGGCTGAGCTGATCATGTCAGACTTTGAGCTCTGCTGAACTCAGATTATTAACAGGTGAAAAATTCTCTGATTGCCAGACCATCCAAATCAAATTCAAATGGTTGGAAAGCACAATATGAGTCCAAAGCATAGTACACATCTACTGATCCAGACCTGGTGAATGTTTTCACAGTGTCACCACATTCTTATCTGGCCAAAGTGGAACAGAGATGCATAAGTAGGAGGGCCAGATACAATACCAATGAGGAAATAACAGGAAAAAAGTTTGCTATGTTGTTAAGGTATCAATTTGCCTCCTCAGTTTACCAGACATTACACTTCACCCTAGAACAGGAAGATGCAATCAAGAGAGCTTTGCTTAATATATTTGTCTAAACCATTTCCGAAGTGATGACACTGAGTTTCTCTACCCAACTAGCCTTAACAAATAGGCCTTTAAAATGAATGAACCATTTTATCTTTGACTTCCTGAGAGCGTTTAAGCATTATAGTCATATCTAATGGGAAGAAACCTAATAGGCTTATTCATCTAATACAAAAACTCTGCTAATTTTTATGTAGTTTCCCAAGGAGAGTACACAGACACATACCAAAAAAAAACCCAACCCCCAAAACAGTGGTATAATTAGACATACAGAACTCGAGATTTTAGCTTAATTCCCACAAAAAGACTGACTCTTGCAAACATTTGACAGCCTCAGTACTTCCACCTGATCTCTCAGGGTGGAATGTCCCTGCGCCCTTTGTTCTGGCATAGAGTGAAACCTCAATTAGGAGACTTTCCTTAAGTGAGATAAACACTAATTAATAAATGTGAAGAGGAAATTGAGATGGTATAAGTGTTTTAAAAGATATCTGTAAAAGAACAAAAACTGGATGTGTTTTCCTCAAAACTTTACCCCTCACAATGTATACCACCATCTCTTATGTACTGGTATATAGAAGGACTTGATTTGTGTAGACCACAGCCTAGTGAAATCATGCTACAAGAATGTGCATTCTAACTCAAGATTATTTAAGATTAACATTTCTAACATAGGCAAGCAGGTTAATCCTTTACAGAATGCCTTTATTTCTTCAGGAATTTTCTGTTTATCTTCAGTGTTGTTGCTAGTAGCAGGAAATAAAATCTTCCAACATTTTTCCAATTCTTCCAAATACTTCTTGCCCATTAATCTACCTTATATCATCTAAAAATATACTTTTAAGGTGTCTTGCCAGTGCTCATCTTCAAGACCGCCAGAGCGCCAGCCAAAGGAGAGGAAATATTCTGGATTTATAGCACAAATATGATCAAAACAGGCCCTACCTTCTATTCATACTTCATTTATTCTCCACAGCTGCACTGAATCTGATCCAAAATCTACCTAGCAACATTTCAAGACTGCAAATTAGCAAGAGGCAAGTAGTTTTTGCTGTTAGACTTTTCCTGGATCTTAAAGCAAAATTTCTGTGCAATGTTAATTTCAAAGTTTTATTTCAACTTAAGAAACAAAAAATACTATGCTAAGGACAATGACAAGTAAGAAACGTTCATTGACAGAAAGAAACTGAGCTTCAGAATCGCATCAGGCTGAATTATAACAATTACCTAACAGTGATGTCTGCTGAGTAGTCACAGATAATAATGCAAGTCTGCCAAAAAGGAGACTATTAAAATGTGCTCCTCCCCAAGTGCAGTTCTCCACAGTCTCTCTTTCTGCCTGTCAAGTCTTGTAATTGTCACATTTGTTAACTTAAGAAGATATAGAAATCATATAACATTCAGCTATGAAAGCAATAATGAAAATAATGGCTTTACTTGATAATTCCCAGATCATTTTGTGGAAGAAAAGGCTCAGGTAAAATGCAACGATTCAGTGAAGATTTTGATTTGGAGTCAGATATTCACAATAATTCAAGGTTCAATGAATAAACAGATGGTACTTCTACCCCAGTCATCACCTGGGGTATAGCAACATTAGGAATGTTGAAGAGACTTGCCTTGTCCAGTTTTTACTATGCACTTTTCAGGATCTTTTGTCCTCCATCTATGAACAAAAAGAAGCATTTCATTGTGCTTCTGTGATTTTCTCCTGGAAGTTTTCATCACCAGGGGAACAGAATAAGTATGTTAACCTAAGGGTGGCTTTAAACCATCATACATATCAGCTGATGTTTTGACAAGGCATCATCAAACTGACATAATGGAGTATCCTGCTCTCATCCCCATTCCCTTACTCACCAGTCTGACAGTTTCTTCCTGAATCTGGAGACAAAGCACTAAATCTCTGCACCCAAACTATAAAAATTAAAATATAAACTATACCTGAGAAAGGTACATTAGACTTGTCTGTTTCCAGAAAGCTATCACCAGCCAATTCTTCATCCTCTGATCAGAGACACGTGTACTTTCTGCTCTGGTCTGGCTCAGTAAGGCCATCTCTATATTCTTTTTCTCCTTTTTCCCAAATGCTGTGAAATTGTCTTTGTAAATGTCTGTCCAATTAGAGTAAAAAAAGTACAAAGAATTACATATAAATTCTGCTTTTAAAGAAAGCAACACCTTGAAATATCAGCCACTTTCCTCTGCACAGCTGTTATGAGAATATCAAAACATCTTCTCCAAGTCCATTCTCCTGGCCAACACATCACATGAAATGAAGGGCATTGTTTGTTTGTTAAAACTCAGCAGTGCTAAACACTTTTTGTTCTCTATGAAAGCCCTGACAAGTGGTTGAATGATATAGACAAAGGCATGAGAATCTGGACAGAAGAGAGGAGCAAAGAAAGGGAGACTGTCTTTTCTGCCATCATCTTGTCTCCTTAGTACAGAGGACTGCTCATAAATATGATTCCCTCTAAATTTCAACTGTCACAGAGCCATCAGTGTCTTCATGCTGAATATGAATTTCCTGATAAACCACTCACTCATCTCAAATCCATGTATTGTTCATGTCACTAAATGGCTGCTTAAAACAGCTTTTTTAATACTGGTGAATTAAGTGTTACATGTGGTACAGTATTCCCACAGAGAAGATCTGAAATTTGTTACCTTAGCAACAAAAGCATGTTAATTTAATATGTATGTGTGTTTACTTTCACTTATTTCTTCAGATGTTTTACAGGTATGAAAATATACTGACAGATATTCCCAGTTTCTAAACCTGGGATTTTAGCGATTTAGTAAGAGTCAAGGTAGTTAATAATACCATGAGTGGGTCACATTGCTATTCACATCCAACTCAGCTAAACAGAATCTTCTCAGACTGAGATGACCAGAGATTGCTATAATTCCCAGCCAATGCAAATGGGATTTGTCCTTCATTGTGATTTCCAGATTATCTGTGTTTCAGGTAAGGGTGGTTTTGTGCTGGACCAATTTGCCACAATCTGTACTGATCAGTTGTCAACAAAACACTAAAATACCACTTCCAACTGCGCTGTATTCCAGAACCTATAAAATGAATTTAATTTTACAAGTATGCAAATTAACACTTTGATTTTGCACCTGGATTAAGAATAAATGAAATATGTTAAGGAATTTACATCTATCAAAGCACCCATAGGGTTTCTGGGAGTTCATTCAACCCAACAACATAGCTCAGCCTACAGATTGTCTAATGATTCATTCTAAAGGAGAAATTCTCTTACATATCAACAGTTTCAGCCATATCTTAAATCAGAATTCACCCTGTATTTGAAGACATGGAATAATACAACATATTTTTAGCAGAAATATGTATGTTGCAAACAAATCAATGTGTTTTAAAAATGTTGATTTTTTGTTTGCAACCCTGGTCAAAGCAAATTATTCCTTTTGTACTCTATAAGTAATATATTCTTTAAAATTCATAAAGAATTTGGTATAACACTTTTTAATGTGAAAACATACCAGGACAATCAAGCTGGTTTAGATATCTCAGTAAGTTATCTCTTATTGATAATAAGCATCTGTTATCACTGAGAGAGAGGAAGATATGACATTGAAGGCATCAGAAGCATGTTGTTACCTGCAGCCCAGACCAAGTCAAATACAGCTGACTCCAAGGCCCATTTTTGCCAAGAACTGCATGGCCTTTGCTCAACTCTGTTGGAAAAATGTCACTGTGCTGCGGGATGTACATAAGCTAAACCACATAGGAAAACAAAAGAAAAACAAAACAAAACAAAACAAGAAATAAGGGAATTTGTTGAAGTAATAATAGTAACTCAAGTGAGAAATAGTCACATGAAATGGCATAAACCCTTGAGAAAACACTGACATCTCAGAAACTGATATTCACCAGATGAGCACATTGAATATGCAATGGAGACTCACACTCCCCACCTTACTGCTCACTGCCTAGCCAGCAAAGACTCCCAGAATGCCTATTCAGGAGTGAGTATTTTACTGCTCAGCTTAGTACTATGATACTCCTACCTCCTCCTGTTAGGCAGTTGAGGTCACCCCTGCTTGCAGGTCTGTGCACGTGGTGAAGGTGCTAAACACTGCAAGTCAACTGTGGGGAGGGTAGAATTTCTTCAGCACTGCTGAACTTTTCCTGTTCTGCTTGTTACACCTCGATCCAATGGTGTTTTATGCAAGTGTATGGTATTATGGTATTATTATCAACTTTCCAGAGAAAAAATATTCTCAAACCAGGCACCACTCCACAAATTTTAGAACTAGGACCATGTTTGCTGCACTGGCTGTGTTGCAGCTGGCTTTTGGAACCTTGGCATCATCTGAGCCCATGGTGTTATTGTCCCTGAGTTACCAGAGTGTCATTCTACCTAGCACACATTCATATGGTGCGTATCAGCAACTCTGCCAGGAATTAGCATTTATACAAATTTCATATTGGGCGATCTCTCTTTTTTTCCCTTTTTCCTTTTCTCCCTAGAGGTGTTTCATTATCTCCAGATTGTTCTTGTGTGGCTTCAGGCAGAAATGAAAAAAAACCAAGTGAAGATGTGTGCACAGGAACAAAGGATGACAAAACCAGAACACAGGCAAAAGGCAATAGTGCTCCAGTGAGTGTCTCCAAGCCATTTAAGTAAATTTTACACTGACTTGCAATCCTGTAATTCTGATGGTGACTTGAAGCGTATGAAACAATAGAGCAGAATTTGGTACTTTGTTCATTTTTTTCTACTTTGAAGAGAGGTCCAAAATTGTTTCAGTATGGGCAACCAAGACAGACGTAGACTTTTGGCTTGTGCTAACTGGCAGAGAAAGAAGTGGAACTGAGGCAGGGCACTCTTTTCTATCAGTCTGCAAAACATCAGCTGAAAACAGTAAGGCTGCATCATAACATTAAGTGCTTCCTAACTCACTTAAATGGGGCAGAGAGGGAAAAAGGAAGTATCACTCCTTAGCAGCAGCATTTCAGTCCCTTACCAATGGATTGTGCCTCTCAGCAGGATCATGATCTTCTCCACCTCACTGCAGTTAAGAATACAAGAACACATAAAGAAGCAAATGCACAAACTGTAGTCTAGCTTTCAAGTGGCTGAAAGCTAAATCAGTGCCTCAGCAAGATTGCCCTCATCTCTTCTTTCCAGAAATGTCAAGTTGTCATTGGATTTTTGTTGGGTTGTTGAGGCCTGTTCGATATCAGGGAAAATTTGTTCGTGTTATTAAAGATTAAAAGATGTGAGAAAAATATATAAATAAACAAAATCCTATTCTATGGAGCAGCTGGATGCACAACACAGATGTACATAGCTAGAATTTCTTGCTCCATCTTGCAGGAAAGAAGGCATTGGAATCAGAAGGAGCAGAGCAGACTTACAGCTATTGCATAATTCTAAGATCTTGAGTGTGGGATTGCTCCTTTTCATGGATGCACAGGCCAAACATAAACTCATGTCATAAACTGCCCCAGAAAGCCGTATTGATACTTTGATTTAGGGTGACAAATCCAGCAAACTGCAGAGCAAAGAGCTCTTTTTCAGCTCCAACAAGAAACAGTAGCATCAGCAAGTTCTTAATGCCCCATTGACTTTCCTTCTGCATGATAGCAATACAGATGGTACAGTGAAAAACTAGAAGTGAGAAGAGCTACATAAAATGTAGAATTTCAGGACAATTCTGCCAAGTGCCATCCTGTTGAAACACATCTGTTCAGCTACAGAGACAAGCTGTGCTAGTTGCAGATTAATCTAAAATAACATTCCTAAGAAGGTATATCACAGCCTGCACTAGCACAAGTTGGGTGCTAAAATAAACAAAGCAAACTACCAGTAAGTTTTTGACTTTGAATTAACTTTGACTCATGTTAGAAAGAGTAAAGCAGAACAAGTAACCTAAACTGCCTACTGGAGTGCATCTGAAAGCAAGTTGAGCCATAAAGTCTAGTCAAGAATTATACAGGGACCCATCACATTGATTTAATACCTGTTTGTATTCTGCAACACTTCCTCTGTAACAATTAGAAGAGTCACAAACATTTACTACCCAGCCATATCCTGCCATCCTTTGATGATGAATGTCTTAAAAGTTCAGATTTTTACATCTGAAACTAGCATGTTTAGGGCTCTGAATGTTGTATTAGGAAAGGAACATACCGGTGAATATGTCTTCTTCCAGAAGAAAGAATGTAATGGACTACAGTTGGGTCTAGCAAAAAGAAGCACCTACGTACTGCTGCTACTGATGACTGCAATAAATATTACAGTTCTCTACCTTCTGTATATAGGAAACCGAATGTCTGCATCTCTCTTCATCAGGATAGTTTGCAGTCTTATTCAGTAACTTCTGCCCTGCTTGCAGAGCTGGGCAGATCTATGGGTAATTCATAGGAACAGGATTATCCAGGTAATATAGTCACTCACAGTTCGGAGTTCAAATGCTGTAAATGGCCAAAGGCAAGGGAAAGCTCAACCATTTCACTGGGGCAGGACCCATTGCTTTGTTGGAATTTGTCTTTATTTGTTGGAGCAAAGAAATGCTAGAAAAGAAAAAATAAGTTTTAGATAAAACACTACACAAAAAAGTCCTACTTGGCAAATCAAAAAGTGAAATCTCTCATCTCCTAACATAGATTAAAAATCAGTTAGAAGCTGTAAAAACCAGTCAGAACAAGGCATTTCTTCCCACCACAGGAGGAAGGTTTTAATAGTAAATTGATGTCATTTTACATGTTTATTAATGATAAAAAGAAGGGGGAAAATAATGAAATGTGAAATTTGTACTCAGATTAAAACAATTTTGCACAGCGGGGACAAAAGAAGGGAGCAGAAAGGATCCTGCTTCAGCTCAGAGCAACAAATGCAATGCACAGAAAATGCACAGTAATCTATATGGAGAGGAATGACATTAGGTCCTAGCATGAGTTCAACAGACTAAACTGATATCAAAAGTACCAAAGTATCCTTGTGAAGAGCCAGTGAGACACATCTTCTCAGGTGAGAGTGATAAAGTTATCAGGATATTAAGTGATGTGGGAAGTATATACATGTAGACATGCACTTACAGGTAACATGCCCATATATTATGCCATTATTTAAGACCTTCATATAGCTTACATAAGCATGTGTTCTAATGACTTGCTACCTCAAAAAAGTTTTCGTGGAAGTGGTGAAAGATGTATTAGAAAAGGCCTGTATAGCAGACATCAAAAAGAAACCTGTCAGAGAGAAACAACGAATACTACAGACAGTGGTGTATCAGATGAAAGTAGGTATTGGTGTCTCCTACTAACTTTCTGAAAAGTAACTGAAAATGTAGTTAATCTGGAATTTAGAGACACTTATTTTAAAATTAGATTAATCCTATGCAGTTCACTACTACAGTTCAAAAAACTTAATTGAATTTACAGAACAAAGGCAGCACTGGCATAATTAAGATTAAAAACAACAAACAAACCAAAGCTTCACAGTTTCAGACCTGTATAATTCAAGACTGCAAAAAAAGCTTTAAAATACGTATTTAATTAAAAATTGTCCAGACAGGATTTCTTATGCTTACCTCTAAAGAATCTGTCTGCTGTTAGAACACAAGAGCAGAGTGACAGGTTTCCCCTGGAGTGATGTCTGCTCTTTTTGCTTGTGATTCTAAACTGGGTAATTGGGAATAGACATAAAATTCTCTGACATTAATGACAAAGAAACATTGTCTATATTCCACTGGATTTTCTTAGAGATTCATATAAGCAGTTAAGACCTTGGGCAAACTTTTTTGTATTTTATTTTTATTCCCTGCTGTTTCCAGAATGAGAATAAACATAATGATCCTTCAGTGGACAATACCCTGCTCCTAAAAGATGTTCTCCTGTCCAGTGCAGTACAAAAGAAGGACAAGTCGGCTCCCCTATAGCTCCATATACTGCATAGAAAAAATGTATGTTCACTAAGGAATTATTCACAATCATCAGTTTCAAAGATACCAGGAGAATACAGATCCTAATTTATGGACTGCAATAACTTGCATGATATTTCTTAGCCTTTTAATTTAACAGCCAGCTGACTTTTCCAATTTTTTTAAATATTTTAAGAGTAAGTTACCATTTTCTCATAAAATTTCAAGTGAAAATTAAGGGGAAAAATCATCTAGGCAATTCCAGAAGAAAAAAAATCATACATATATATATATATGTATAATGCTGTTAGTTGCTAGGTGACAACATTTTTACCTATTCTGTCAGAGTATTTGCAAAATACTTACAGCCAAGAGCACGAATGTTTCAGATTCTTATCAATTCTATATCAGGTGAATATATGAGAAAAGAAAGAAAATCATATTTGAGAAGCAAGCCAGTGCTGCAAATACCAGCAAGAACAAGTTAAATAATGTAGGAGGACCTATTAAAGTTAGAAATGCAGATGGAAGATTATGAAGTGAGATTAAATTGATTAAGATGTCAGGCATATTGTGGGAGAATAATGAAAAGATGAAACTGCTAGATAGCCATCATACCCACAGATAAAGTGCTCCGATTGCATTTTCAGGGTTAGACAAGCAGAAGAATACAATTTAAGGTTTGACACACAAGTTAAACATCATGAAGTTGGATGCTAACAGTTTTCTAGTGCAGCAGCAGGTAGAATACAGAGCAGAGTTGCAGGAACTACATCTGAAACAAAAAAAGACCTAGAGCAATTCTGAACAAGAGCAGAAAAATGGCATCATGGATGCCAAAACAGATTTATGCCAACAATTAAAATCATTATATATACCTTGATTAAGGCATTACTGAAGCGAGAGATGGTGAAATGTCAACATAGTAAAGCAGAGAGTTGCACAGAAATAAAAATTTCACAAAACTGTATTCTTCCAGAGGATTCTTTAAACCCTGAAAGCAAAAGCAAGTAATTTTGACATATAAAAATCAGCAAAAATGCTCAAATTTTTTATTAATGTAGATCAAAATTAAATATGGAAAATTATTTTTTAAATTGAATATTAAACCAGTTTTTGCTTTGATGAATTATGTACAAAGCCAACCACCTAGAAGTTATATTCAATCTAGTCATACAGTCCCCAAAAAGGGGAACTGGAAAACAAAAGGAGTAATTTTCATATGAAATGAGGAGCGGGCTGTGAGAATGACTCTTCAGACCTTAACTTCACTTTGTGACACTGCTACCACATTACTAAGAGCTAATAGTACAGAAACAAAAGCCAATGTAAATCTTCATCATAGCAGATACCAAATGACATGATTGCCCTGACCTGTCAGGAGACTCCGTGTGAACCAGAGCCTTGAGAACTTTCTGGCAGCTCAGCTGTTGTTATACCTTCTTGCAGAGAAGAAATTACCATTGGGGTGGCAGTTCCCTGTAGCTTTAAAAATATAGGTACTAGAAAGCATATCTTGAATAATTGCTCCTTTCAAATAATTTAGGACCATTATGGTAGTATACTTCACCTGCTATTATGAGCTGTATACTTGGCCGCTACAGCAAAATAACTGGGTACTCATGGATCTCCAAAGTGAGCAAAAGTCAAACAAATCATAAACCAGGTATTAAGTCTCATTTAAAACAGTACAATACATTAGTGCCCGATTGCTTTCTTAATCACCTTTGTTCTGTACAGAGCATCCTCTTAGTCATTCCTTTCCCCTATACATAACAACCCCCATATAATTATTCTGCTTTAATGCTAAACTATTTTGGATTAAGGAAGCTCCTCCTCTGCTCTCAGTGACAATTATTCTCCTCTGTACAAGAAACTGGTTACTTTCTCCCAACAACAGAGCTGACGTCCATTGTGATATCAAAACCGTTTTCTGATTAGTTAAATGGTGATCATTTTCAGAAATCATTATGTGATAATTATCCACCTTTTTTGATACTATGCTTTCAATGAATTTGTCTCCATATATGGTGTTTGAGAATTTCTTGCTGGGCTTTAAACTTTAATCTTAGTAAAATAATAGAAACTACACCAAGTTTCTTTGCCTGACACAAAACTCAGATCTGTCCGTCTTCACTGTCACTTGCCATCTATGAAAATGGCTCTCATTAAAATGTCTTTTGATTTCTTTCACCGTATTTGAAAGTAATTTGTTGATTCTGTAGCTCTTTTAATGCTCAGACAGCCTTATTTGTCTATAGCTACGTAGTGGACAAGGCAAAATGGGTTTGATGGTCCTACCATGGCTCCAAGTGGATATGCATGCATCCTGAAAATGATTAGCATAGTGCCAACAAATAAGAACCCCCTCTGGCAGTATGAGCAATAAAATGAATTAATAAATAGGTGATGCCTAAACTTATCCTGTCTTTGGAGGTTACCCATGCTGAAAAATCGGGGATGCTGTATAGAGTGTATAGATGTATATACTGTGCTGTATAGATGTGTGTAGAGTATTAACAAAGATGGAGCCTGCATTATTGTAGACTGCAGTATTCTGTTTGCAGTTGGAGATCCTGCTCTCTTTGAAGTGGTTTTATAGAAAAAAAACATAGACACATACTTGCAAAAAAAGAATACATTTACCACTTACAGAGGAAATTACCTATATAGCAAGAAGTATAGAATGGCAAACCATGGCTCATGAAAGCTTTATCTCTATAAAAAATCCTTTCATCATGTATTTCATTCAGAAGTAGGATGCCCTCATTCTTTCATTTAAATATCATTGAATCAGTATATGCTAGTTTCAGTCTTTTGAGTTGTGACTCCCAGGGATTTGAAACTAGTGATAATTCATGGCTGAATAGTATTAGTCCAGAACAAATCAAGCAGAGTGAATGCCACTTTTTCATGGGAACAAATCCGCAAGTCTTGCTTTATGGTTCCTTTAGATGGAAATATTAATTCTTTGATGAGGAATATTAATGTAACAGAAATGGGACATGTAATACTGATCTCTGCAGATTATGAAATCTTAATATTCAAAGAACTAAGAGGTTATTTCAACAAACTTTAACTGCTGAGCTAATCTATTCAATGACGAATTCAAACTCAATCTGAGAAGAAATGGAGCTGCAATATGAACTATTTGTTCCAACATCTGTGTTGCTGTTCCAAGACTTCGTAGTAAACAAATATGCACAGTAAAATCTCTTTATGTCTAGAGTAATTATTTCAGCTTTTTTATGAATTGAGCAGTAAGTATGTCTGATTGGGTCTGCCAAACTAATCTGCAATTATAAAAATCATAAATGAAACAGAAAACATTTTCATTAATCACAAAATAAATGTACTGAGTATCATCAAAGCTTAATGCGACAGGAGTGCCTTTGGATTTAAGTTCTTACAGACGTAAAATGAATTAATTTTATTGTTCTTATGTGCTACTTATCCACCTATACCACCTTTTGTTTTAAGTAACATGAACAGGAGTTTCAAACTTATTATTTGTAACATGTCTGGCAATCTATTTCACCTTTCAGAATCCTGAGACTTCCCTCATCTTTGTCATTGCTTAACATTTATTTTTTTATTACTGGCCTTGAAGACATCAATTTTGATATCCCCTGGGCAGAGCAGCATTGCATACCATTCATCCTCATGTCTCATCTCACTCCATTAACTTCTCTGTCCCACTCTTAACCAGAAAGTAAAATTCCAAATTGCTTTCCTGCACCTGAAAATATTCCTAGCTAAAAACTCACCTTTTCCAAAGCAAAGTATGAAAAGTAACTGCAACAGTCAGAGAGCAATATTCATTTCTGTCATGCAGATAATTTCTTCTCTCTGAGCCAACTAGCTCCCAGTCTACCACTGACCCCCACAATGCTGCAAGCTTTTAGGTTTCACTCTCATTGTCTTTCACTTCTAATTTGTCACCTACTCTGGAGCAGTACAGCATGAAAAAGCTTTCATCTGAAGAAGGAGGCATTTGGACTTCAGCAACACCCAACTTGTTTCTATTTTATGGGGCTAGTGAGCTGCATAGCCTTCACTCAGAAGAGAGGACATTGAGCAGAAAGCAAAGAGGGCAGCTGACCTAGTCACCAACAATGAGACCCCTTCCCAAAGAAACTAGGGTCAGCCTTCTGCATGTCCCTGAGACAGCAGGAACCAAAGGTGAAGATCTCTTCTATGTTCTTAGGTGAGAAAGAAGCCAAATCCCCCAAAAGTGTTCACTGAAATTGGCTCAGAGTTTTCTTTCAGCTCTTTCAAAATCCCAAGATGAGAAAAACAAATCTCACCCAGCTACATGGTTCTGACAGGAACTTAGAAGAAGAAGCAGAAGCTTAGAGAAAACAAGAAATGAACAGGGAATAGCATTGTGAAGCTTTCCCCACTGCATACTCCCACCTTCTAGCAAAAGGCATTTGAGAGTCATCCTAAATCACAGCTTGTATTGGTGTCCTTGTTTTTAATGATTTTTTTTTTCATGAATACATCTTTAAGCCTTTTGAAGCTTTCAAGGTCCACATTGTACTGTAGCAATGCAAGAATGGAAATGCTTCTACCTGATAAAACCTTATTTTCTTGTATGTCCTATAAAACTGTGTGTGATCATTTCAGTTGCTGCCCTACAGGTCTCCTCCTGTGAGAAACAACAAAAAGTTGTGCCTTATTCACTTTCTGTATGATATCTGTAGGTTTATATGTTTCTGTCTGTTCACCTTCCCTTTATCTAGCAACTGTTCTGTGCTTTTTATCATCTTCAACAACCTTCTATACCTAAGACCAAAACCACACAGTATTCAAAACATGAATACACAGTGGATTTTAGAGTGATATAGTGATATTTTCTGATTTGTTCACTGGAGTCCTCCTACTAATTGTTTAATACACCATCTGCCTTTTTGACCGCTGCTGAACATTGAGTTGACATTTGTTTGAACTATCTACAAAAAGGCCAAGATATATTTCCTGAATTGCAATAGCTAATTTACAGCCCATTTTCCTGCATAGTTAGGGTTGATTACCTCCCTTCTTCCCTCTACCTCCCATAACATGGCACAAATCAACACTGAATTTCATTCGGAAGCGTAGCATAGATCGCTCAGCCTCATTAGACCCTTTTGCAACTCTTTACGTCCAACTTTTGTGCTTAAAACCAAAAATGTTTTCATACTGTTTGTAGATGTTTTCTTTTCTCTCATCACTGCTTTTCCAGATTGTTTGTGAATTTTTATCCTAGCCTCGCAGCCCAAAAGCCAATCATATCCTGGGCTGCATCAAAACGAGCGTGACCAGCAGGTCAAAGGAGGTGATCCTGCACCTCTCC